>JAKTSR010000010.1:0-145919 GCA_030580325.1 Sugiyamaella sp. yHKS617 | reverse complement strand
AACTCTCGAAATCCATGTCAGTACTTGTCTGGACATAACATGCTTGGAAAGGGCCAGCTTCCCACAACTGAAAACGCTCTCCTGGGATTGCTCTGTTCGAAATCAGGCAGAGAGAAAGCTCTTTGCAGGCATTATTGAGAACATAGTACTGACCAGTCCTAACTTGAATGAGGCCTATATCTCGCTTAGCGGGCAAGCAGAAAAGGGAGCTGATGATTTCGAAGATATTTTTAGATGGGATATTGACCATCTCAGCTTCGGTGAAGTTGAGCTGAGCGAACCAACACGTCGGAGTCTCATTTCTTCCAGACCGATTCTCTTTAACGAACACAAAGTGTCAAAAAACCTATATTTGGACTCTGAACATTGACCATTGTAGCTACTTAATACATATCATTGAAGGAAGTCTATTCCCTGCTGGAATGCACCTTCTGGTTTGCAGAAGAATTCGACATATCGAGCTTCTCGACAGCAACGCAGCAGGCTAAGCTGATGCTGGAATGTAATGTTTGCACTGTTAAAACTCCCAGCGACAAAGAAGCATCATGGTAGCCGAATTTCCGGCAAACGATTAGTTATAATTAGGCTGCCGCTGACAAGACCTAATGTACCCCTGAATTTTCCTAAAACAACTTAGTATGAGACCCAAACAGCAGACATAATGTACCCCAGAATTTTCCTAAAACTACTTAGTCTATTCATTCATTCAAATTCATTTATTGTCTTAGATAGGCTCTTGCCAGCGACACATTACATATAATTCTTATTACATTATTATTATTCCTTTGATTGAGAGAGTTTTGACGGATTATCCCGAGAGCTCGCACATTGGGAACCGGTAAACCTCTGATATCAGATATCAGTAAAGACCGCCTCCAGATAATCTCACTCTAGCTCTCCGTTTGTTGTTCTTTAAGTTTGACCCAGTGGTCAGATATTTGGCGACAGCTTTAATGCCTAATGCTGTTCAGTAGGACTAGGTATCGCGCGCCGGAGTTCCATTCGTGCTCCATATAATAGTGGGCACTCATCCATAATATGAGCTATGCTCTCTAGAACGCCAAAACGACACTCGTATGAAGCATTCTGAATTTTGAGTGTTTTGAACCAAGCACCCACCTGGGACCCACCTGGGCATGGCCGGACCGAAATTGTACCAGTAGACTGAGTGTTCGTCTCGGCCGTTTATAATATGATCTTTAAGTTGAAGTTTACCAAGTTTGGTATTGCAGATAATCGTTCCATTGTGAATCTCTTTAGATCGACCTTCCAGGTGTGCATTGCTCACAGCTGTTCAGTTGTCTAATTCCTGTTGCTGAAGCGAACTGAGACTCGCTTTAATATCCTGTTGTCATTGGACCATTGAGGGGTCTACTGCTATGACTGGGTCGCTCCACGGCGGCTTGTCCTTCACAGCTCCTCTACGTGGAGAGAAGTGGACTACCTCTGAGAACTCTACCTTCAACTTATAAAGGGGAGAGCTTACAGGGGGGAGCGTCATATCGATGACCACTGGGTTGCTTGCAGCCAGGTTGGTCATCAAGCGCAGTGTACGTTTCTGTAAGACGTAGTGGAAGTGAATATCAAGGTGTGCTATCCCTGCCTCAACATGTAGGATGTACGTTGGAGTAGTTTTAACCGCCCCTAATACTCGCCGCAAACACGCGTTTTGTATCGTCTGAAGCTGTTGCAGTTTGGCTTCGTTCGAGAAGGTTCCTCAAACTTCAACCCCATACAACATGATGGACCGAATACAGGCGATATACAGAACCTATGGTAGATGTTCCATAGTGTCCTTGCAAGATACTGAAAACCACTTTAGTCAACAAATACAAAGGTACCAGTCCCAGGAACTACCAGCGTGCTAGATCCACTACAAACCGCAGAAATTCGTGTGCTCTGTCTGGACGGCCAAATAACACTGTTTCGCTGAGATACTGACATCATCGAGATGCAGAAGGGGACAGGCTATTTCAACATGTCTACACCATGGGAATGAAATAGAATGATTTTAATCTTATGTAAGCTTCTAGTATACCGGGCTATTGAGTATCAGCTTGTCAACCTGTATAAGATCTTCCTCAGAGTTTCTCCAGCCGCGGAATTTGAAGTCGTCCAACATAGTCTCATCACGACTCCGAAGTCCATTGTTTTCTGGTTGTCAGTTGTGAGCCTGTTCGAGTTATGTGGTCTGGAGATTCGCAATCCTCGAAAACTAAATGTCATACCCAGTCTGCCCGTTCCGGATACAATAGCTGTGACCTTTCCGCTCAGAACTAAGGTGTCATAGACGACGGCCAATCAGGGTCAACCTCAGGGTCAAAAATGTTGTCATCAATAATGTTTCACTGGAAAGAAGTTGAGTGAATGACGTCAGGCTGGAGCTAAGATATCGTTGTGGTCCTACTATTCCCGCGGCGTATATGACACATTACATTGTCCCATTGGTCTGATAGCACATCCGACTTCGGTGCATTACAGAAATACTGAGATAGGTTTCTCTGGTCCTAATGAGGAGCCGGGGGCGGGCCATCTCAACATGTCAGATCGCCAAACGGCATTGGATCTCCGACAAGAAAATAGGAGAACTAAATTCTTGGTCTAACAAATGACTGTTGATACGAAACCTCTCCACGATTTTGAAACTTCCCGAAAGGACAGAATATTTGGTTAGTTAAGAATGAAAGATTATGAAAAATACCTCATATGGAAGACTGCTAGACCTGTCTACGCTGGGATTTGGTTCCCGTAAACTCATATTTTACGTTCTTCGGCGCACATTTCGGTTGCTTTTTTCAGCAATCGGCCATATTGACGGCACTTCTGAACGCTAGGACTAGCTCTTGAAAGATCGATGATTGATTCATCGAACAACCCCACTAACTCCTTGGCATTTGCGCGTAATTGAAAAAGATCTGCCGAGAGTTCTATATACGCCTCTAGATGTCGCATAGGAAATGCGTCATAACTCTTTCTACAGTGAGCTCTTTCAAACATGGCCCGGCAGTCTATGTCTTCGCTTTCGAGGTTCGCCGCATCGTCCTCGCTGACGGGATATTTAAGTCCGTAAAAGTCTTCAAAGCGTAGGGAACAGTGTACGTGAGAGGCACGACACTCAAATGTCAACATAATAAATCCGATGTCATAAGCTTTGGATAATAAGGGCCATCTTCCCACATTAACCGTATACATCCGCATCGATGCATTTGATTGAGCCTATACAATTAGACGCCGACGTTGAAAGTCTCGATTGCGTGGTCTTGTTAAGAATATGCCACAACACATAAATGCCCATTAGATGCCGAGATTTCAATACAACTTGAAAAGACTAATTACATTGCACACGATTGCAAGCTTTAATTCAGCATCGATGAAACAATATTCCTCACACTGGTTTGTCTTTGGCCCAGGTCCAAAATTTGCAATGGCCCTTAAGCGCGGCTCTCTAACCTTTCTGTCGGTGACTCACTTGTGGTACCATCAAGATGAACGTTTACGGAACCATGGCAGTAGAGCAGGTTATCGAAGTACGAGCACACCTTCATTTGGGCAGGTAAAATCTAAGCCAGGATATGTAAAAGTTGTAGTTGCGACAGTTGCAAGATAATTCGATCTCGACCTCGGCTAGTCCGGTATTCACATTCTTGCAGTCTGCATGAGTCAGAGCCAGAGCAAATTATGTTCACTCGCTTGGAACGTAAGAGCTCTTCTATATAGCAAAGTAATAAATATTAATTTCCTATATGACCCAAGCCAGACCTCACATTTGTTCGCAGTAGGGAATACATAAATCTCGGCTCAAATTACTTGGCTTGAAGCGACTGATAGCTGGAATTTGGGAATTCAAATGGTCGCCGTTACTGTAGACATCGTATGTGGTGTGTTCTCATACAATTCTTGATGACTCAATTTCTCAGAATGTACACCGAGGAGTTCTGACACAGACGGTCTTCGTGGAATGAATGATGCCGACCGCCATGCTGGTATTTTGTCAGCCCAGATCTGGTCAATTTCCTCTAGCGTTTTGCCTTTTGTCTCAGGAAACATAAGAAACACATGGATTATCATCACGGCGCAGAAGACGCCAAATATAATGTATGTTTTCCAGGTAATGTTGGTGAATGCACTGGGAACGAACAGGGCCAATGCAAAATTAAAAATCCAATTAAATGAGGCGCATATACCGTTGGCAAGGGCCCGCTGTCTAAGAGGAAATATTTCCGAGCAGTAGATCCAGATTCCAGGGCCCCATGTCGGGGAAAAGCTACAGACAAATAAATAAGAACAAGCAATAACTGCCCGTGAAGCTGGTTTGTTCTTTTCCAAGATCATAATGCGGATATTACTGTTTCCTGCCACGTCCGGGACAGATATGCCGTAGACTGCCAATAAACCTGCGATCGCGAACAGCCAGGTCATCATAAGAATGCCACCACTTAACAGCAATGGACGACGGCCCCATTTGTCAATGAATAATAAAGCAGGTATGGTCATGACCATGTTCAGCACGTACTGAATTGAAGAGGATATTAAGTTGAGGTCTCCACTATAACCAGCCATTTCAAAAATGTATACGACGTAGTACATAGCCACATTGATACCGGTCATTTGCTGCCAGATCTGACCCCATATTCCTACCATTGTTCTGTTTATAGAATCTTTTTTGAAGAGATCAGCGAATTTCACTGCTTGAGATTCTTTGTCGATTCGAACCACCATTTTAATTTCCTCCAGCTCAATTAAAACGTCCGGATGGTCAAAGCTTCCTTTGCCCTGAACTTCACATATAATCTCAATAGCTTCTTCCCATCTATCTTTATTAGCCAGCCAGCGAGGTGATTCTGGGAGTATAAAAGTTCCTGCAAATAGCAGCACCCCAGGCACAACCTGAAGAGCCCAGGCGGTCCGAAACGATGCCTTGCCGCTGATGAAAGAACACCCAAATCCGATATAAAACATTATCATGATACCCCAAGTCACGGACCATTGGAACAGGCCGACTAATCGTCCGCGAATGGCCTTTGGCGATAACTCGGCCACGTAGACCGGCACCTGGGAAGATGCTAAGCCGACTCCAAAACCGGCTACGAACCTGCCAATAATGAGCTGCGCCCTATTACCGCCTACGCTGTGACCACCCGAAGTACACTGAATCACCGCCCCCAGTGTCCAAACCAAAGAGGATATCTGAATGGTTGTGCGTCGCCCGGTTCTATCAGAAATAGGACCCGACACTATTGATCCGACAAAGGAGCCTCCTGCCATGGAAGCGGTAATGGCACCTTGAACAGTGGAGTTAGGGCTGCCAAATGCTTTCAGGTACGGTTTTTGGCTGATAAATGCCGACACAGAAGAGATGTCAAAGCCGAATAACATGCCACCTATGGTAGCAATAGCTGCTACCACGTAGGGGTTGGTCACCCGGAAAGCCATGACTACTATCCACTGACAAGTAAGTGCTTCGAGACAATATCCACAGTATGCCCAACGAGCTGGCTTCACAAGCCCATATCAAACTGAAAGCAGCACTACAATACCACAATGCTGTCAATTGTTGCTTCCTCTAAGCGACTTCCAATGACTACTAGTCCAATATTTCCGACCAATAGTAATAAGCGGTATTATTTCGGAATAGCAGCGTAACTTCTTTTGGAAGTATACACCAAGCCCGCAAACCGGTACATGCTCCACCTTGAGATTTCAGGTCTCTCTTTTTCCCTATGGATGTTCAAAGACTTTTTCTCGCCTACCCCCAGTACTCGCAAAGCTAATCGTAGATATGGCCCGCAACACCCAATCTCCAAAGTCTTATATGAGGTATATGTGATCGGCACTGGGAAAAGCGGGGTAAGGTGCATCATGCCTGTCTATCTGTATAGACATTTAATCTGGAGATGACCTTTTATCTCCGGCCGCTGGAACTTTCGTAACAAGTTTCCGCTTGGCAATATGCCGAATGGCATCCCAGCAAGAGAAGTCACAGGTCCCAGATGTGGCCCAGCCTGGAAGTGGAACAAGCTTGTTTTCAATATAGCTAGGGCGAATTGAAACAGCTAGTCACTTGCCTCACTGTACGCATCTGGCGATCGGATGGAACATGGCTGTTAGCTTGGATGAAGGCTCGCCGCGTTAATTATTTCGCGAGACGGAGCAAATCATGTCCGGCATCCGAGGATCCTATACTCCAAAGGATTAACCCGCCTGTCTGAGCCTCTTCCAGCTCCTAACTGGAGTTAATTACATATTTTAGAGCTTAGTACTAGCTTTCTTATGGGCCTATTTGGTTACTGTTAGGATTGCTAGGACCCTATTGCTAGGACCTTATTGCTAGGAGCCTATTACTAGGAGCTCAGAAGCTAGTCGTGAGTCTATTCGTGACCTACTCTTGGGCCTTCTCTTGAAATTACTCTTGAAGCTACTCTCGCAGGCAACTCTGATTTTACTCTCCTGGGCTGAGTCGTATGCTTGTCTGACCACTTCTGTATGTCAGATCTATAACCATATCTCTAGCTAGCACCATAGATTTACCAGCAAGTTAAACTCCCAGAGGTATACTAACATCATTGACCCCTCACTTTTCCTGCAGGTACTCCGCACATGAAACATGAACCGATTCCAAGATGAGACTCCGACTAATTAATGTTATGGCGGCTGAGAAGCTATGTTTTAGGATGTAACGAACATGCTAGTTAGTCATGATCAGTTAGCATCTGGAACATGTCGATGCATCTTGCAAATCTCTGGCGGCCGTCAATCAGGCTGCTCCTTCGCGCCGTTGATACTTGAGGATCATGCTACGGTAGATCTTAGTACAGGTGGGTCCAATATCCAGGGATTGATTCGCCTGCGGCAGCTCAGGCGCTGCCTCATTTCCCGCTCCTCCCACTGCGCTCGAGTCGGGCCACTCCCGGACTCAAGAAGAAAGCCATGCTGGGCTCATGCCAGGTCGGGACCTTGGCCTAGGGCTCCTGCACCTTATGCTGACAGACTCAGAAGGCCGCGCCGCCAGGGTCTCACCTTTGAAGACAGTACATAGCTAAGTGAGATCCATAAGATTGACTGTTTAGGCCGCCACCCGCACTCAAGCCGCTATTACGGGTAGTGGCAAGATGTACAGAATAATAAAGCTCGCCGATTTCAACAGATCGTCGGTTCGGTCAGTAGTTCACAGGCGGTTAGATTGGTTCTGGATCCTACTGCGCTAATTAAGGAGACGACGAGGGCTGTAAGCGCTCTTTTCTTAGTGGTGTCCTGTGCGCCTCCAACAGCTGGGACGCTGTCCCGACCCCCTTCCGAGGCGCTGTCCTATTTCCGGGGGAGGCCCAACGCCTAGGCGCAAGCGGCTTAATTGGATGGGCGCGCAAGCTCATCGGACCCCGCGAACCGCCGCGAACCGAGCGCAGCTGGGCCCGGGCAGCGCCCCGGCAGCCGGAGGTGCGACGGTCCCAGCGAATAACGAGAAGGACCCGGTTACTGGGGATACATAGACATAAGACTTTTCGAGCTGGGAGGTTGCGGAGAAACGATTAGCAGGTGAGGGAAGCGGAGAATTGAGTGCATTGGGGTGCAGATGGGCGGATGAATTGGTGCATTTTCGGGGAAACTCATATTAATCCGGGAATATTTACCCGCAGCTACGTAGGGTGGGCGGGCTCATTCAGAAATTTCTTTTCCATTTCTGGGGATTCGCTTACCCCCGCCAAACAGCACCTATTCTAGCTATATGCTGGCTTGGCAAACCAGTTTTTTTGGACGGCTGTCTGTTCATTCCTCCAACCAAGGGCGTGTGACAAGCTTGTTCGGGGCTCGAAATAGTAGCGGAGAGAGGGTACGCTGTCGAGGCGGGAACTGGCTTGTAGGTTCCTAGTCAAGTGGTGTTATTCTAGTTGGGGCCGTGTGGCCTGTTCTCGATGGCGGGCCGACAGGGTTAATTTCTCCGGATTATACGTCAGTTGTTGCACATATGCTCTGCAAGTGGCGCGGTGCGCGGTAATTGTTCCGGGTGGCAGATGTTCCGTGGCCGGCGTTCTCCGAGCAACCACACCACTTCCTGACGTTTTTCTGGCTCTGCCGCCTACTAGTCTGCGAGGTTGTTGCTTTTTCGGGCTCCACTCGCTTCCAGTGTCTGGGGACATGCCTCTGCACAGACCCGCAGAGCTCGCTTCGCCAGTGCCACGGTGGCAGAGCCAACAGAGCTGCTGGGCCGGCTGGCCAGGAGACCTAGCTCTCCTCTGCTACTAGCCGGCAATAGTCTGCTCTCGGCTTCCCTCCGGCGCAACTTCCAGGCTGAACGACCGCAGATCTCCGCGACGCGAAGAACTAGGGAGCCTGGGGCAGCGCCCTAGAACACTCTGGCACGCCCAGCCCGCTCGAGCAACTTGCTTCATAGCAGACGCTCGGACGGTGGGGGTGTCCGGGTCAGCTGGTGCTGCAGGATGTACAATTTAGTCAGGGTCCGTTTGAGAATGGCCGGGATCGCAAGCTTTCCCGACCGAGCTAGCATGGCGGTTACCGCGTGGTAGAGTGCTAGCTGCGTCGAATTGGTTAATTTTTATATCCGCAGCATTTAATGTTTTCAGAACCTGGGGTCATGTATAACGGGCGGCCCGTCTCAACGCTACACCGGAACAACCGGCTCGGAGAATTGGAATCCACTAGCGTCGACAGTATCTCAGACCTGCAGCTCACGTTAACGGTAAAACGAGGGGAAGAGCCAAGAAGCCAAAGGGGTACGTTGACTCTCAAAGTGGGGTTGCTGGTCGCTCCCCCACCTGGCCTGGTATGAACTGAGTAATGGTTCAACACGGCACTGACCATAACGTTACTGGCTAGCAGCTGATCTACAGTTAAAGTTAAGTGACAGCATCCAAGGGACCGATACACTCACGCGGCCTCGTTCCTAGGTCCATGGACAGGCAGTTACAGCGGCCTCGTTCCTAGGTCCATGGACAGGCAGTTACAGCGGCCTCGTTCCTAGGTCCATGGACAGACAGTTACAGCGGCTTCTGATTCGTGCCTCCGGCGGCCGGGGCGCGGCCTCCGAGCTAGCATCCAATCCACCGTCAATTGATACAAAACCAATTGATGCCTGAAACTGACTCTGGATATCTGAGTCTACCTGCAAATATTACTGCTAAGACTTGTATCACAGTCAAGATCTGGCACAAGAAGGTCCGATTCTGACTCGGTTCTGGCCTAGCCAGGCACCTGTAGCCAGTGTCTAGCTTTAAGCTCTGAAACTCTCTCAATTGCAACGGCTGGGCTGCTGGGTTGGCGGGGCGATCTGGTCGCATCTGGGTCACGACGGTCGCAAATCTAAAAATTCACGCCCATGAGCTTGGCGATCCGCGAACAACTGGGGCCCAGCGTGTACGCGGGGGGGAGGGGGCTTCCCCAGACCCCGTAGTACTCTGCTTCAGCCCCTGCTTAAGCCCCTGGGAGTAGCCCTCCTCGAGCAATGGCGCCTCCGGCGGTTTTCGGGCGCCGCCCCAGACCCAGTGGTGCTCCCTGTGGCACTCCTCTGAGAGGAGCCAAGTGTCCGGGGAGAGCCGGCCCACATAGGCACAGCGATCACACTCGGCTCGGTCTCTGTTCACCTCTGGAACCCCTGAAACCCCTTAGCTGACCACACCCTCCTCGCTCCCCGCACCCTGCCTCGTCTCGGTGGCCGGTCAGTTCTCGCCCGTTAACAGTAATCATCGGACCCTTCATCATCGGCGCATTGCCTGTTTGGGAGCTCTATATCGATTGCATTTTAAACAATATGCAAATCCCCCCCCCCCGTTGCTTTTTTCTGCTGTTGCAGGATGAGCATCGACACCATCTGGATTCGTCCATCAGGCAACTTAGTTGCCCTATACATTCGGATAAATACACCTCTGCGATGAGAGCATGGTGCATGCCGCAGCCCGGCTGGCTCTGTGTGCGGTCTGGCCTACGGGCAGCGGTCGAGCTCGCTCGTAGCAGACTGCTCCCACGACGGCTGGGCTCTTCAGGCCACGACCTGGCATGCCCCCTTCGGCTCGAGCTAATCTCGCCCCACTTTAACTCTCTAATTAACTCTATTAAGTCTATTAGAGAAATGATATGAATCTTACTATGCATCTTACTATGCATCCTGTCGGCTACCCCCGTAAGCCTCCGGCAGACACTGCCCTCCCCCGGACCCCACTGCTCGTTTTCGTTCGCCCGCTCGCAGGATCCGAGCTGGTGGACTGGCCCTCCTCGAGTGCAGCAAGAGGAGCCACGGGGTCTGGGGCAGCGCCCCAGGACCGCCGGAGGCGCACCTCCGCTGGCAAGTAGCGCTATGGGCATTTGTAAGAGTAGGCCAGAGCAGCGTGCCGCATGCCGGTCGAAGGGCGCGTGAGTCGGCGGTCAGTTGACGGGGTCTGTCCGTCGGTCGGCTGGCCTGTTGGCGGCCTGTGCCGGCCGGCTGGCTGGTGAGTTCTGTTCACCGCTGACTGGGGAAGTAGCAGGTCTCTCCACTTTTGAGTCCGTCGGTCGCGCTGTGCTCCTAATCCTCCCGAGAAGGTAACAGCTGCTTCCGGTGGGCTTGAGTTCTCCAGAGCCGGGCCCGGGTCCAGGAATCCTCCGCCTAAACTAGCCAGACTCGGAGACCTACTTCCTACCCGCGAGCTCGACCCAAATCCTTAGCCAGAAACTGGCACTTTCTTTTTCACTCTCCACACCTGATCCCTCGCCTCCCCCGCCCCCGGCTGGACTGTGGTGGGGAGCTGTACCCCTTATTCCGGCTGTAACTCTAGCAAAAAAGTTTTCCCGTTGCTCATTGCTTGTTTCAGCCCGAGAGATCATTTGCCAGACTTGCTTTTTGCGCACAGCTCTTCTCCCCGCGGTTTGCTTTTTATATTCTTTGCGACGTTGCTTTTTGCTGCATATTCAACTCCCCGGTGCCCAAGCCCCCAGAAATTGTTTTTTTCATCCCCCTCCTTATTTTGTACACTATATTTTAATTTCTATATAAATGACCAGTCATTCCTGTTCATGAAGAGCTTTTTCCTTTCTTTCTTCACAGGTTTTTGCTTTTCTTGTCAAAATATTCCTAAGGAAGCTCTAATAAAAACAAAATCTAAAAAATCACAAAACATCTTCGTCATGGCGTTCATTCGAATCACCAACCCTTACGTGGTGGCTCTGATCGCTACCATCGGTGGTATGCTGTTCGGTTTTGATATCTCGTCAGTATCTGCCTTCGTCAGTCAGCCTCAATATTTAGAGGCTTTCGGTCATCCCAATTCCATTACTCAAGGTGGTATCACTGCTTCCATGTCTGGTGGTTCTTTCATTGGTTCTATCGTCTCTGGTGTCCTTTCTGATAGATTGGGCAGACGTCCTACTATTAGTCTTTCTTCTATTATCTGGATCCTTGGTGCTATTATTCAATGTTCTTCTGGCGGTCACAGTGTTTCTGGCAACAGAGCCCAACTTATTGTTGGTAGACTTGTGGCTGGTTTTGCCATCGGCTTGGCTTCTTCCCAAGTTCCTGTCTATGTTGCTGAGCTTGCTCCCAAGAACATCCGTGGTCGTCTTGTCGGTCTCTTCCAGTGGGCTGTAACCTGGGGTATTATGATCATGTTCTACATTGGTTACGGCTGTTCTTTCATCGCTGGTAAGGCTTCTTTCAGAACTGCTTGGGGTATTCAGATGGTTCCCGGTGCTCTTCTTTTCATCGGTACTATGTGCTTGCCTGAGTCTCCTCGTTGGTTGGCCAGCAAGGACAGATGGGAGGAGGCTATTGAGATCATTGCTGCTACTCAAGCCCATGGTGATGTCAATGACACAGAAGTTCTCGTCGAAGTTGAGGAGATCAAGGAAGTTATCAGAATCGACCGTGAATCTCAAGCCACTACTATTTTCGATCTCTTCAAGAAGGACTCTTTGAACCGTACCATGGTTGGTATCTGGGCTCAGATCTGGCAACAAATGACTGGTGTCAACGTTGCCATGTACTACGTTGTCTACATCTTCGAAATGGCTGGTTACACTGGTAACATTGGTCTTGTTTCTTCCTCCATTCAATACGTCCTTAACATGGTCATGACCATTCCCGCTCTTCTTTTCATTGATAGTTGGGGTCGTCGTCCTTTGCTGCTTGCCGGTGGTGTTCTCATGATGACCTGGTTGTTTGCCATCTCCGGTCTTTTGGCTACTTATGGTCTTCCTGTTGATAGCGTTGCTGGTAATGCCAACATTAGAATCTTGATCCCCAAGGAGAACAATGCCGCTTCCAAGGCTGTTATTGCCTCTTCTTACTTGTTTGTGTGCTCTTTCGCTCCTACTTGGGGTCCTGGTATCTGGATTTACTGCTCTGAGATTTTCCCTCTTAGACAGAGAGCTCTTGCCAACGGTATTTGCGCTTCTTTCAACTGGATCTTCAACTTTGCTTTGGCTCTTTTCGTCCCCAGTGCTTTCACTAATATCACCTGGAAGACCTATATTCTCTTCGGTGTTTTCTGTGCTGTCATGATCATTCACGTCTTCTTGTTGTTCCCTGAGACCAAGGGTAAGTCGCTTGAGGAGATCGACCAAATCTGGGCTGAAAAGATTCCTGCTTGGAGAACTGCCAACTGGCAACCAAGATTGCCCTCTGTCTCTGATATTAAGGCTGTTAATGGCGGTCGTGCTCCCACTTTCTCCGACAAGGTTGAAGGTGAGCAAGAGCACAAGGAAGCTCTTCCTGAGACTACTGTTTAAATAGTTCCGTTCTATCTTAGCATTGTGTGTTTCTTGTTAATTTTTTTGTATAAAGAACACTCTCACACTAGTCAATATTTAAAGTCTCTGTATTCAAATGAAATCTAATTATTTATTACTTTTTGAGTTCAAAAATACACGGCTCTGAAGGTTTCAACCTAGACCATGGTACATCGTGATTATTGTGAAAAAAATTCAATCTACGAAGTCATGAAGACCAACCACTACGATCTCACGTTTCGACAAGTGAAAAAAGTAAACTCCTTCTAGGGGGGTCGAACCCCTGACATTTCGGTTTCATGGCTACAAGTAGTCCGCATAAAAGCCGAACGCTCTACCAACTGAGCTAAGAAGGAAGCTTTGCGAAAAAAGGTTTTCACATTAGGTTTTAAATATAGGCCAATGCCTTAGACGAGCTTAGATCGCCCAACCTGCGTGGCGATCTCTGTTGACGTGTCAGGCAGAAAATCCTCTCTGAGGTGGCCGGACAGCCATCCAAGCGGTAGATAGAAAAAGCGGTAGTTTTGAACCACGTGGACCCGCCCACCTGGCATTTCTTGACGCTATCCCCCGCTCAGAAAGGAACGTTCTGGGGAATCCGACCTATCTAGTGATCATGTTGAAATTACATGAAGGTATAGCCCGAAGGGGGCCAATAATCTGAAAGTCCTTCTGTTTAATGAATGTATGGGAATATTTTATAATATTGTTCTATATATATTAGTTAGAGGACTCTAATACTGATTAATTATTATTATTATTATTATTATTATTATTATTATATTATGAATATATGGATTGGGATTTCACGTACTGCCTCACAAAAGAACAAACCTATCAGACAGAGACCAATTGGGTTTGTTATTATTAGTATTATAGCTCCAGTGAGCGCAGCGCGAGGTCCTGGTCGCTGCCCCGTAGCTGCCCCTTCCCTTCCCAGGATCGCTGTAGGCTGGCTGATAGTGAGAACCAGCGCAAAAAGCTAAAAAGCTCCTCCACAGGGGCTCGAACCCTGGACATTTCGATTACCAATCAATGCTTGATCTGTAAAAGCCGAACGCTCTACCAACTGAGCTATAGAGGAATTTTCTTGTGCTGTGAGAATCGGAATCCACGTAAGGGGAAGCTACGGGGAAACAGTGGAACAGGGTCAAGCAGGACCTTGGCCGGATTCTGATTCTATCAAGTTATTACGATTCTATTACTAGAGACTTAAGTTAACTAATCGAAGTCCTTGTCCATGACGTGTCTAAAAGTCTTTCGTTGGACGCGAGGGATATCCGATGGGTGACCATACCGCGGTAACCCGTCGGTTAATTGGAGGAATGTATTTGTACTAGTTATGTGTCGTATAGGACTTTAAATAAAGATTTATTATTATTATTATATTATTATTATAATTGGAGGAATGGGGCTCCTCAGATGTCGCATTTCTTACATGTGCCTCAAAATGGCCGATCTTTCTCGGCCGTCTCTGCATAACCGTCAAAGTTCTACTAGGTTACGCAGTTCAGATCATCATCGCGTAAACAAACCTCACCTCACTACTTATTGAGAGTGAGAACATCCTGATTCCAGGTTACTAGAACAAGATAGAAATGCCCAAAATCAAGACCAACCGGATGAAACGGGCCCCCGATGGGTTCAAAGATATTGAGGATACGCTCGACGAATATGAAAATAGGCTCAAAGATGGTAAGTTAAGGGATGCTACGCCGGGTCGTCAGCATATCGCAGCAGAGCTGCCATGGAACCGATCTAACATTTCTCAGCGGAAACGAAATCTCCACATGGCAAGTCACGGAGTGAAGCTCTCCATGAGGTATTTCAAATACACCACCAACGGAGCCGTTATGTGTACGATCTATACTACAAGAAAGAGGCCATCTCCTCTGACTTGTACCAATGGCTGCTGAAAAATCGATACGCCGACGCCAACCTGATAGCCAAGTGGAAGAAACAGGGATACGAGAACCTCTGCTGTATCCGCTGTATCCAGACGAAAGAGAACACACACGGCTCGACTTGTATTTGTCGAGTGCCCCGCGCCCAGCTAAAAGACGAGAAGCCTGTCGAATGCATCACCTGTGGCTGTAGAGGTTGTGCCAGCACCGACTGACCGACGGTCTTGTATATTATTTATTTATTATAATTTCTTAGAATCCAAGCATTTGTGTTGACCGGCTCCTTCTATAACCCTGAGTACCTGTGCCAGATCCAAGTCTTCTACTCGCAATGATCTAAGGCTGCGCATCTTGTCTCGAGCAAGCCAGAGAAACAGCAGGGCCAGGAGCACACTCCAGTAATCCGGGCAACTGAGCTGAAATCGAAAGAACCGGACAAGCGAGGGCAATAGTTCTTCTACATCCTCGCAAGTGCAATTAACTGCAGAAGCCAACGGGTAAATAAATGCAGAGAACAGAGCAAAGGATTGGGTACAGACTAACGAACTTACAAACTCATCTCTGTACCGGTGGAGGGGCCCTCCTCGAGCAGAGTGAGAGGAGCTACGGGATCTGGGGCAGCGCCCCAGAACCGCCGGAGGCACACCCAGTCCCTGGGAGAAGTGCCCCGATCAGGGCAGTGAATAACAAAAGCTATCATATATTAACCGAATTACAAAAACATACAAATCATTATACCTAGAAACATCAAATAAACAGAGCAGACTAAACGTAATGGAAAGGAAATAAATAAAGTAAAAGACGGGTCCTTGTTTCAGTGGCCAGAGTACTTGGGGGAGAAGGAGGACTCGGTTTTGATGGGCGAGTCGAAACTGAGGAAGTCTTGGGAGTTGTGTTCGCGACGACGTACCGGCGTTTGTTTGGGCGAAAACGAAGCAGCCGAAGAGCTGGCTGTTACAGTAGCATCGTCGCCAGGGTCGTCAAAGAGGTCCGTGTCTTTTGAGTCTGTAGCCTCGACAGCCCGTCGCACTACCTGGCAGATGTCTACGCCGAACACGTCGGTAACGCTCTCCAGTGAGTCAATGGAGAAGCCAGTGACACCGGAGTGTTCATAGTATTGTCTTCGCTTCGCCTCACGCTTGTCGGGAGATCCGAAACAGGCTCTAGAAATGACGTCGTCGTCATCGAAGAACGGCGAATTGTAGTATCTCAAACTCAGTCCGCTGGGAGAAACCAACAAGTCTTCAAAAGTTCTGGATGGAGATGCAAATGTTTTGAACAGAGCTCGTCGAGAGGCAGACCCAGAGCCAGCAGCCTGGTTGTTGGATGATGGAGAGAACGAGATAACGTTGGGCGATGGCGGGGGCAGCAGCGTCGCAGATTTCAAGTCTCCCAAAGCTATTGATTTGCTTCGCAATGGGGTCATTGGCACTCTTGACGTCGGGGCTGACGTACTCGATGATGATGAGGCAGGTGCCGTAGTTAGAAGCTGCTGCTGGAAGAGAATGCCACCGCTCACAGCAGAGCTGGCGTTTGGCGAGGTGCCGGCATCGGTTGTGCTCGGGTATTGCGCGGCATTACTGTCTCTGTCGTCAGACGGGTTCTTGTACGACAGCCAGGATCCGCTGCTGCTGGACGGTGCAGCCAAGAGCGGGATGTCATCGTGATCAAGAACCCCTAGTCTCTTGCGTTTGGCGGCCTGGCTGCTAGTGGCAGAAGGGTCCAGAGACTCGTCATGGTCGAAATAAAGCCCACTAATACGTCGTTTGCGTATCGGCGACTCGGCAAACACATTGGTGCTAGAAAAGTGCTGCAGGCCAATAACGGTGCTGGACCGCTTAAGCGGCGAGGGCAGGTCACCAGGATTCAGATCAAAGCCGATTTCCGACCGTCCAGATGCTGTCACTTTCAGGCGGATATTGTCAGGGCTGAACATGGACCGGTGGGGCGAAGATCGTGCACATTCTGCAGGATTACTCGATAGGCTGGTATTGGCTGTAGAACTGCCGGTAGCGATAATAGTAGAACTCGGATTAGTGCTGGAATTGGCGTCAGAACTTGTACCAGTATCAGCATTAGGAGCGTCCGACAAGGTAGAACTGAACTCAGTCACGGAAGTATTGTAAGAGGTGCTGCCACCAGGACCGGAACTAGCCTGGTTCGACAGGGACAACGTGTAATTAGAATTATTGCGCGAGTGGGTAAAGTGTCCGTGGCTGGTGCTGGTGCTGGTGCTGATGCTAGTCTCGTCAGCATTAGAATCGTCTGCTTCCACGTCCGTCGTGTTGTCATCGTTGACTGCAGAATGGCTGCCAGAAATACTGCCACTCAGACTATGGGTATCGTCGTCCTCGTCGTCGTAATCGGGCTCGACATCAGTGCTGCTGCTCTCACGGGTCTTGATAACAGGGATCCTGGATCCATTTTTCACCGAAAGAGGCTCGACTACGCCTTCAGGCAGGGTAGCAGAACCAGAACTAGAACTAGAACCAGATAGACGCGCCGTCGAGCTGCTGGTGCTCATCAGTGCCAGAGGCAAGGCACTTGTAGGAGCAGTACCAGCAGCAGTGCTAAGGGTAGAGCCAGCACTGGACACTGCTGACGTGGTTCCGCTGGAAAGACTGGAAAGGCTGGACATGCCGACCAAAGACGTATCCGCATTGGATCCTCCAGAAATGGCGGTGTCATTATTCGTATCGGCATTATCATCAGCTTCGCCATCAAGAGCACCTTCAAGGTCACTGTGATTAGAAATGCTTCTAGTGATACTGACAGCATCACCGTGAATGCTTGGTCTTCTGCTGCTGTAGCCGCTCTTGAAAGGACCGAGCAGATTTCCGGAAGAGAAAGAACCATCGCTAAGCAGCATCGAGCCCAAATGACCGCGTTTTATATTGGTTTTGCCTTTGATGAACTGTGCTTCCGAGCCAGGCACTACAATCCAGTAATTGCCCTTGCCAGGGTCGGAAGCAGGTCGCTCTTGCTTTTCAAATGCCTTGTTCAGACTGAGATTATGGCGGATCGAGTTCTGCCAGCCTCCCTTGGCATTGCGATAATACTGAAATGTGTCATTGATCCACTTGTAAATCTGGGCCAGTGTCAGCTTGCGGTCTTTGGCACGCAGAATTGCCATTCCTATCAGCATCGCGTATGAGTAGGGAGGTTTGGTGCCGTCGTCAATAATAGGCGGCATATCTTCAGGCTCGGGCAGGACAAATGGCTCATCTTTGAGGGTATGCAATGGCGAGGTGGTGGCAGCAACGCTGGTGACAGCATGGCTATATGCGAATGGGTGTGATTGTAAGTGATGTTGTTGTTGCAGTTGCTGCTGCTGTAGAAGTTGATATTGAAGCTGCTGCTGCTGTTGCTGGGTGTGCTGTTGTTGAAGGCTCTGCCGTTGCTGTCGCTGTCGCTGTCCTTGCTGTTGTTGTGACTGTGGCTGCTGCTGCAGTTGCTGGTGAAGTTGTGAATTCGACTGGTACGGGGAAGTCACTGTCACAGCGCCTAATGTTGGTGATCCGGAGAGTAGTGGTGACTGTTTCTTCATGGACCTGTCGAGGCTCGGTGGAGGCGGCAGTTCGCTGAATTCCGAAAACGGGGTCGGCTTCGCCGTTGCTGACGAAGTAAACGAGTTGCGATAATTCAACGTGCCAGTGCCGCTGTCGGCGAACTTACGTTCGTACACAGGCGAGGAGCTGGCTGGTGACATCATTTGGCTGGCAAACATGCTGATATTCTCCTTGTCGTGGCCAGCACTATTTATGTCGGTGGCACTGCTCACTCGACTATCGTTGGCGATGCTGTTTCCACCACCGCTGGTACTGTTACTGCCGCTGGCACTGCCGGTGCTGCCATTAGGGCCCGCGACAGAGCTACCAGAATAGAAGCTGAACGAGCCGGAGCGGCCATGTGTGTGGCCACCGTTCCTGGTGCCATTGGCGAGGCCCTTTCTATTGCCGAGCGGCGTGGCCGCCATAAACGAGCTGTTCGACCCAGCGCCCATGCTAGAGCCTCTGGTCTGAGACTGGGGAGGCGTGTTAAGAGCCATTCCGGTAATGTCCTGGAGAGCCATATGATCTGATCCCGCGCCGGAACCCGAGCCCGAAGACATCATGCCGGACTTGTTCTGATAAGGAGTCATGAGGCGAGAATTCGAGCCCATGCCTGAGCTGCCGGCGCTGTTCTGGAGGGCATGGCGAGAACTGGAAGGCGGAGGCGGGAGGTGCACCGACGTGAGCGACTTGAGCAGGTTCGAGTTGAGCGTCGGCAGAGGCGCCGAGTTGCCATACTTGGCCGGCGCAGCCCCAGCACCTTGGCCTGAGCCTGGACCAGCGCCAGAGCCCGATCCCGCGCCAGAACCTGGCCCAGCCGACAGCGCGTGGTGCTTCATAACAAGACCGTGCACGCCAGACCCAGCGCCCGAGCGACTCGACCCGTGACGAAGGCGAGCAGCGCCAGGCTCGCCAACCACACTCACGGAGCCAGCGGCCGCCGCGGTGGCCGCCGCCGCTGCCGCAGCCTCTGCTGCCGACACAGACGACATGTTCGAACTGACGTGTCTGCTGGAGATGTTAGCGTTTGGGGATGCTGGCGCCCCAGACCCCGTACTGCTCGTTTCGCGAGACATCAGTCTGGGGAGCCCGTCTGCCTCCTCGAGCGCAGCGAGAGGAGCCACGGGGTCTGGGGCAGCGCCCCAGAACCGCCGGAGGCACGCCCCATCACCGGCCTGACCGCACTTACGTGGACGACGTGACCGAGAGCTGAATCCGCAGGCGAAGTTTTAGCTGAACGAGATGCTGTTGGCTGTTGACGAGGGGACGAGAGAGAGATAGAAGAGAGAGGCTGAAAAGTGAAGGAGAGAAGGACCGGTGCAAAGTGACGGGTCGCCTGGAAGTCACCTGCTGTGCTGTGGTGAGCAGAAAAAGTGGTGAAGCAGGTTCTCAGCAGGAGATAAGAACAGGTGCCTAGAGAACAGGCGGGCTAGCAGCAGGCAGGCAGGAACAAAGGTTAGGAATCCGATCACTGGCGATATAAATTTTGTGAGGCAGAAACCCGCAGTAGCCTGCTTATTGCGGTTCCGCCTCACGCTCAGACACGCATATCTGACGCGCTTGGGTCCCTCAAAGCGCGCCAGTCACATGATCCAGCTCTCCGATCGGGGCGCGCCTGGAATGTGGCGCCGTGGGCCAAATCGCCAGGCCGCTAATTTATTACCCAATAGGTTAAATTAGCTGATTCGACCCCCAATTACTGGCGGCATGGAATGAGCGTGCTGCCGCCTGTCTGGCCTCCGGCGGCCGGGACGCTGCCCCGGCCCCGTAGGGCGTCGCCCAGCCCACCCGTTCCCTCCATGGCCGTCTGTCCGCCAGATCCAGCGGCGCGTACACTGCTGCTGCTGCTTGGATGAGGAATTAAGCATGTTTCAATACGAACGTGCCTCCGCTCGGGGGTTGGGGGCGGCCTGCGGCGCTTCTGGGGCGCTGCCCCAGACCCCGTAGCTCCTCTCGCTACGCTCGAGGAGGCCATTCCCACGGGAGTTCGGGACACGCGACTAGCTGTGGATTAGCCGGGAAGCGACCGGCGGCGTCCAGCCGGATGGCCTCCTCGCGCGTAGCGAGAGGAGCTACGGGGTCTGAGGCAGCGTCCCAGAAGCGCCCCAGGCGACCCCGCTGCGCAGCCGAGACCTGCCTCGCTTTCCAATCGGTCAATTAATAATTCACGAATTAATTAATTAGATGTGTGGGGGTCTGCACGACTCGGCTGTGCGCCCGCGTCAGTGGGTCCGCGAAGCTGGTCTGGAACGAGAACGAGTGAGGAAACGGCCAATGACGGATCAAACAGCGGCAATTCGCTCCTCCTGACTCCAAGCTCCGGCCGTTCGCCAGGCTCACCCGAGCTCGTGTCGGGCGTGAATGTCGAGCGGCTCAGGGCGATATCAGAAGCCTCTGCTCGCCGAGATCCGATCTCGCATTAGAACGCTTGCATTGCAGATTCATGTACATTCGCGTGCTTAGGAATGCATAGCACATGCGGTTGGACTGCCGTCGTATCAGTTCCTGAATCGTCCGCGCGGTCCCAGTTTCCGCCGGCACGAGCAAGACATTGCTCCACCCGGTATATCCACTTCCTGCCGTCCCAGGAATGCCGCTCCAACCCAGGTAAAGGCGAGAGCTGCCAGCGCACAGCGCTGGCAGCCGTCGAGGGCCGAACGCTCCACGCACATCTCTCCATGTGCCATGCAGGTCCATGCGCGACGGTACCTGAACCGTCCATGCACAAAAAGGGGGCCCATCTCGTCGCGATCGCGGCACATTCTCGCTCGCTTCCCTGCTACGGTACCAGCCGGAGATCCTGCCTCTTTGCTCCGGCTCGGATCTGATCTGGCCACTGCTGCATTCTGATCTGAGATGCCTCCGGCCGCTGGGACGTTTTGCACTCGAGAAAGGCGAACCCACCGGGAGACACGCTCGCGAAGCGAGCACAACGGGTCCGGGCAGCGCCCGGCCGCCGGAGGCGAGGGGGACACCCCTAGAGGCGCACGCTTCGCGTGCAGTGCCCTCTGGCGGCTGGGTGGCACCTGTGAATCTAGGGGACATTGTTGGCACCAGTGTGGCAAGCAGTTTAATCATACCCTTCACTTTATCTGCCAATGTTGCAAAACAGTTTGTGCTCTGTGGGAAATGGGAGAATAATGTTCTGCCCTGAGACATCTGGTTTCCCGGTGGAAAAGTCGGAGTTCACTTACATTGTTTCATCGCAATTTCAGTCAGGTTAAATCCGGATTACATTCAAGGACAGAGATCAGATATATAACTCCAGTGGGCTCCTACGGATGTCTTTACCTCCGGCCTCCTAGAAGATCTCACGAAGCCCACAAAGCCATTTCCGTCGCCTTTCCTTCTAACCCCAAGACTCAAACTGACCTTCACCTGGTCGCCAGGACCCAATTGCCTCCGGCGGCTAGGCCCTCGCGAGCACAGTGTTCTGTCAACTTGAGCAATGCACCGTGAAGTGCGCCAACCTTACCATCGCTGAGGTCCATTGTCCGGTTTGAGCGATGGCTTGTCGCCTTGGCTCTGCAGACCATTCGTCTGTTTCTAAAGTCGGCGACTTTTGGATTGCTTCAACTGGATTCATGTCTTCTGTCCATTTTGGAGAACAGGAGAAAGACGGGTGAGATAATTAACTTTTATTTTGGCATCGATTCATATACATGGTTACTCAATAATTTAGTAAAAGGCTATGTTTATTTTCTCGACTTGGGCTCGTAGGTCTTCTTGACCTTGTTGGCACGAGTCAAGGCAGAGGCCTTGACAACGGCGTCCTTGACAAGGTCGGCTCTGTAACCGTGAGCAGCCTTGGCGACGGCGTGGGCGACAGCACGTTGGGACTTGTATTGCTTGAAGGTGGTAACAGCAACGGACTTAGCAGGCTTGTTGGCGTTCTTGGCGACCTTAGCAAGGAGCTGGATCTTACCCTCAGGGGTCTTGATAACACCAAGAGCCTTCTCGTTGGCGAAACCAGACTGAGAGTAGCTGTACTTGCCAGAAACGTTAAGGGGGTCACGAGAGACCTGGAGACCACCGGCGTTTCTTCTCTTGACGAGGTAGCTGGAGTAAGGGCGGGTGACTTCCCAGATGAGATCACTATAGTCGAGTTAGTAATTATTCCTATATGGATCCTCTGTTGGGGATGATTATGAGCATGCGCTTATGGAATCTGAGAAGCAACAAAGCGGCTATGAGGTTCGGAGTCTATCGAACAGAATCAGAATATCTGCACGTCGGCGGGTGAGAAGTCAAAATATTGCTAAAACTTGTCGAGCTTCTTGCGAGCTTGTATTGCCTTGAACATCAACTCTTCAGCATGAACTGGATTCGTCCCCAATATACTCCTTCATGAGCAGGAATTCGGTTCGATGCTTTGTCGTGTCTCGCTGGTCGCTTCGAATACTGCGTACATCGCTTGCGCAGAGGGAGTCCCATTTCTAACCTTCCGTACGACATATCTGATGTCTTTTCCTCAGTTCATTCTATTTGGGCCATTCGATACTCCGTCAAATTTCGCATATTTCTGGTGAATATTCCGCTGCTCAGAGGCCCTCGCACGGTGGCCCGTATCTCGAACATCTCGAACAAACAACTCGGACTCTATCCTCTTACTCGGAACCTCTAACCACCTAATTCCCATTCAATAACCAGCATCCAAATCTTCCGTCTCATCTCTCACCAAATCCTGCTCTCTCTTTACTAACCTAGAAACGTTGGACATTTTTGGCTGTTGAGTTATGAATATACCGTCAGTACTACTAGGGCAACTTCAGCTCTATACCCTCGTGAACCTATGCACGGCATGGAATTTCGTAAATAGAGATCGTGAGTGTGTCTGCCCCGGTAGTGACTGTATTATTGCTTAAATAGGCAAGTCATGACCTTCTGCATATCAAGCTTATCTTGATGCAGGGTCCAGCATCTGTGTCTTGTATGCATCCTGTAAGGCACTGACTGGTTATCCAGCGTCCTATTAAAGGTAGAAGTATATTAAAGAAGATTATTCCTGGTGTAGTTACGACTGAAGTCTCCTTTGCACCAATATCAACTTGTTGACCTTTGGAGTTTGAAGATGACAAGCTTGATCTCAGCCTGTGAACAATCTTGAGGAATAGCAAGTAATTTAAGATGCCCAAGTCGAATCAGTACACCCGAATCCTGGATGGCACTGGCTGAAAATCACGCTACAAAGCTCTGGATTCAACTTGTTTAACAGTAATCCACATTTACTCCCGAACTTGAATTATCTTGCCTAGGAATGCCGGGTTCATACAACCGAATCCTGACGAAGCTGAATACATTTCTAGTGTAGGCTTGTACCTCTCTATCTGCCTCTGGGTTTCAACAGCTCAATGCTGTTATCCATTGTCGATAGATGTAATATTTGCAAATCAAGTCGTAACAATCTACACTCGAGAGAATTATTTCTCTCTATAATTGGCGACCAATCTCGTGAACCTTCGCTTCTAGGGATGCCGTCTTACTGTGTATCTGATTGCTTACAGGCATTAGAAGATATAGGACAGAAGCACTGCTCTCTCGGCGACTTTGAAGGATCATTGAATAACTTCACTATACGACTGCTCACTAGTCCTCTGTACAGCCTAGATGTAGTTCATAGACTGTGACCTTAACAAGTAGAGACTTCGTTAGTAAAAACAAATCAATTCAACTGTAGAGTAGTGTAAGAGCAGTAGATAACTTACACAATTAATATCAGCTGCAAGGAAGATGTTACCTTCACTCGGTAGCGAGTTATTTCGTAACCAAGCAAGGATATTTTCATTTCTAACACATTCCCTGGGATCTGTACACCATCGAACTGAAGACTTTCGAGGTTTAGAAACTTGTTCACATTGAGTGCGCGTACTGGAAAATGATAATGACGAATGGCTAACTTTTTCAGCTTGCCTAGGTACCCAGTCCCCTCAAAAGGATCTTTCTCGCCTTCACTCAGATCTAGCGTATCGATAGACTGTGGCCATCCTCTATTTCAGTGGTTGGGTGGCGTATATGCTTGTAGGGCGTATTATAATTTGTCGCGTAGCGTAAGCAAATCGTTTTCAACTTTGGAAAGAGCACCGGGATAGACTGCAGCAGCCTAGGAGTGTGGCTGGGATTCAGGGATATCGACAGAAGCTCTAGATTAGGAAATAGACTCAGAAGAGGCAGTAATGATTCAAACCTGGTGTGATAGCTGTTGCCTAGTTTAAGCGATGTGACATTGTTCAATATATAACTGACGAAGTTGGCCGAAATTTCAAGCAATGATTTATGAGATCAGACTGTTGTAAAATGGGCGGAAGGCTCTATGAAGTCGAACTCACTCTCCACTTTGGCCGACATAGAAAGTGTTATATTCCTGGTGGTACTCGGAAGGGACTGAAAGAATAAGCGCAAGATCCTGTAAATTTTATACTTCTGAATCTTGTAGTAATACATATCGTAATAATATAATGTGAGCACAGGAGCGGTAATATACAGCAAAAGTTGTTTCGGCAAGAAAGATTCAAAGATAGTTGATTCCAGCTGAGTCAATGAGGTTAACTAAGTGGCTGTTGTTAAACAAAAATCTTTTCTACCCTTTGGAAATTCGTCGAAAGGGAACAATATCTTCCAGAGCAAGAAATGAAAGTATTTTCTCACGGCTAGCGTCAAGTATATTGCTAAAGGTGTCTACACTGCTTCTTGGGCCTGTCCTTAACAATTCAGATGCATGGAATGCAATCTTCGTAGCAATGCGTTTGATGAATCTTCTCCATTCCATCTTATCGAATATATTGGGAAAACCCAATTCTTCATATCTCGACGTTGCTGTGAGTAATCGACTATATTGACAGGATCTTTGCAATTGACAATAATAGACCTCGCTATGATAGAAAACCTTTGAAATGTCGATGATAGCGTCATTGTATATTCCAGCTAGCTCTCTTACATTCGCTCGCAATCGCTATATCTGAAGAGATCCTCTTCCGGTCCATGTTTAAAGATAGATTCGGAACTTTCTTGTCCAGTAGTGGAATAATCCTTTCCCGAGCAACTTTTCTCAGCAATGAATTCGATTCTATAACAGTTGGGCAGCCCCGGCGCCCTCAAAAATCCAGGAAACGCCCCCGCCTAGGTAATATTCAAGGTCTTTAACATCTTCACAGCAGAGGGACTTTGGCTGTTGGTTCAGCATATCGCCTAGCATACCGCCTAGCATATCGCCTAGCATATGGCCTAGCAGCGTTCAATAATTGTTAAATAGTACCGGAAATCAGAACTGATGTGATGTGTGAACTGCGGACAACTCGCATTCTCTTGTTGTCATGTCCCACCGAATACCGAATTCGAATTTCGGCTCTGTTGTCGAAAAGACCCATAATATTATGCATATAGATATAGGCAATTTTAAGTGCTAGGTTCAACAAAGAAGGCAGCGCTCGGGGGTGAAGCATTCTTCACGCCCTGGCGTGAACTACTATTAAATTTACTACTGAAGATATCTCACTTCTTCATGACCTTTCTGGCTATGGTTCATAGATAATATTCCGATTGCGGACAGGTTCGAATCCTTCTCGGCGTAAAAGAGATGACGAGAACGTGACCACTTCCGCCAACTACCTGAGCAAGTAATCCTTTCAACTGAAATCTGACAAAGAGCGAGAACGCGGTGGGAAATAGAAGAGCAGTTGAACAGAAATCAGCTGGAATTCAAAATAATAGTATGGTGAAGATCATCGCCAGAAGCTGAAGATCATTGCCAGAAACAGCCTGGCAACCCAGCACCGACCATTGGGAGTTTGGCTCGCGGTTTAGGGGACATATGTACATGTTTTCAACACTTCAACGCGTTCCCTCATACATTACACTAGAGCTGGAGCACTGATATCTGACTTGGAAGACCAAACGAGCGACGCACGATTCAGGACGGCATCGCGAAATAGTCCCGACACTGCGTAAATACACTGTAAAGTAGCCTCGAGGTGCGACAACGAGCCTGCTTGCACGAGGACAGAAACAACGACAATACTGCTACCTAAGACTTCGTTATCAAGAAGACACAGAGGCTCGAGTACGAAATTCGAGAATCGATAAGAGTAAAGGGCGAGAACCGATACGTGAGGAGCCATCTACGAGAGCAGAACTCGGACCTAGCTCATTATTTATTTACAATCGCTGGTGACAGGGCACAATGGGAATTAATACTGCCAACCTACCACAGGCTTCGTACTATGACTCGATTGGCCTGTTGGCCATTTGTGATGCCCTAGAGGCAGTTGATGGTATTCCTTTTTCGAGCTATATGCCAGGACCGGCAAAGCTTCTGTCGAGTCATGAAGCAGTCATAAAGAGTTCTGGTGGTGCGAGCAGCAGCGACCAATCGGAATCAGCCAAGCTGTTACCACAGTCGTATCCTCCAAGACGAGGTTCTAAAGACTACCCACCGAATGCTGCTTCTATACAGCACATTTTTCTGTCCCACACCCCCGCCTATTTATCAGTGGGTGCTAATTATATGTTCATTCAGCAGCAGCAACAGCATCAATTCAGTCTCCAACAGGCAGAGTTGCAAAAGCGGTTTCTTGCTTTCCAGCGCCAGCAACAGAGAGAGCTCGAGAGAGAGCGGCAGCTTCGAGAACAGGAGGAGCGCGACAAGTCCAACGATGATGAGAGTGACTCAGAGGATGCTGACGATTCGGCTAAACCTGATGATGAGGATGACGCCGGCCCAGGTCCCAGCGCAGGCTCGGCTACCGGTCCGGCCGCCGGTTCTGCTCCCGGCTCTAATGGTGCTATTGGTACTGGCCCCAGTACTGGCTCCAGCTCGGCGTCAGGATCTGTTGGTGGTAAAACCATCAATGGCATGTCTGATAATATAGAGTCGCAGACAAACGACGTTACTAGTGGGTCCAGAGCGGTTGCTTCACAGCCAACTCCTTCTGCGGCGGCCTCTACGAGCGTGTCGACTCCCTCGCACTCCATAAAGGCCGATCCAGGCGAGGTCGCTGCCAAGTTGCCTGCTACTCCATCTACCGTTGGTGCTGCTTCTCGTTCTGCGAGTACTGGCGCTTCGGGCTCAGCGAAGTTGAATGGCTCGCCTACGTCTGCACCGTCGTCATTGGCGGCAGTGGCTGCTGCTAATTCTGCTCGAAATAAAACTGTTGCGCCTATTGCTCCAGCCCGCACGCCTACTCCCGGTGCGCCTCCTCTTCCATCAACACCTGGGAACAGAAGTCCCTCAGGAAACTCCTTTCCGTCTAACCCAACTCCTCAGACTTCTTCAAATGGCAGCACCACGATGCCCCTTGCCGTTCAGGCTCCACCTCCCAAGCAACCATTTTCTATCACGACGCTCGATTTAGGCTCTCCTAAAAGCCAAATCCCCAAGTCTGGCTCTCCCAAGGCTGGATCTCCAGCTGCTCCTAATGTGAGAACCTCAAAAGCAGAAGGATCCTTTAAAACTGAAGAGTGCCCAGTGTGTCTTCGTACCTTCAAAGGCCCCAAAGCTGCGACTCATAAACAGCAGCATATCCGCAGGCTCCATTTCGAGCACTACACGCCCAAGCGCGGAGGCAAGAAGAAGAACGAGAACACAGACCTCAAGAAGACCACGTCGGCCGACGACATAGGCTCGGACTCGCCCAGCACCAGCGCTACACCGGTGCCGGAAATGACCACGCAGCCTAATCGCCCCCTCGAGGCTGCTGAGCCTGCTTTATAAACCCAGTGCGTTGCTGCTACGTGCTTATGTCTTAATGTCTTTGTAACGATTATTTAATAAATTATTATCCAGGACCTACCTGTCCCTGTCACAGCTACTGGCCACCAGGAGCTGTTGGCATGCCTCCGGCGGCCGGGCTCCGCCCGGACCGGGTTCTGCTCGCTTCGCGAGCTCCACTCTTGCATGAGAGGGGAGGCCGGAAAAACCGGTGGCTGGAGTTCTCAGTTGGCAGGGCTCGGCCCGGGCGGGGTTGTGCTCGTTTAACAGACTTCACGATTGAGGAGACGGGTCGTGCTGAAGGCCGCAGAGGTAGCAATAGGACTTAGGGGGTAATGCAATAGTCTGAAGCTCTGCGGAAGAGAAGCCTATGTCATATACATTTCTAATAAGAACGACGTATAACGCCTAGCGAACAACCAACTATAGGCACCGCTGCACCGGGACGTGACAACCTGAATTTAGGTCAAGAGGTCAGAAACGAGTGCGAGAGTGAGAGAGTATGTGGGCAAATTCGCTCTGGCGAGTCTGGCAGATAGCGCAGCAGCATGCACGCTTATCGCGCATCGCGGTGCATAGGTGCGTCAGCGCATGAGGCAGGAAGGGGAAGAGGCAGGTAGTAGCGAGCAGGGAATAATACAGGAAATAAATGTCAGATTGTGGACCTTACTGAGTAAGCAGCAGGGTGACCAGAGAGCCGAACCGAGGCGGGTAAGAACAAAGTGCAGAGGGGACGCAACGGCGTCCGGCCGCCGGGGGCTCCACAGACCCCCTTATGCTCGCTGCGCGAGTGCCACACGGGATAAGGGGCTGGGTGGACGGGAACGACTCGAACGGCAGCGAGACGAGCAACCGGGTCTGGGGCAGCGCTCTGCGCCCACAGCGCCCAGCTCGCCGGGTCTCCGTTCAGTGTGAGCAGCCGCGTCGCGGTCACAGGACGACGGACGAAACGAGCAGCGCCGTATGTGGGGTGGAGCTAGGCTCCTGGCGGCATGTCGATCCGTATATAGCGAGCAGGAGATCTCTGATGCTGTTTCCAAAATATGCGAGGCCGGAGATTAAGCGTCTAAATTCGGAATGTGTACGGCAGACAGCCTCGGAAAAAAATCCGAGGGAGAGACAGAGCGCCCAGCGCTGCCCGAGGCTCCTCGCAGAAGCGCCAAACGTATACAGCACGCATAGGACATGGCTCGCGATGGTTATAGCTAGCGCTTAGAAGCGATCCATGATGCCGAAACTTAGAACGGCATCGACATTACATGATATGATGAGCTTCGGAGTCATAGGTGCGCTGCCTTCGGAGACAACAAGGTTTCGGCCGATTAGATTTCGGAGTGGACTGGATTTCGGTCACTAACCCCGACGGTCGGTGTTTGCTACTTGTTTGCCACTGACTGTCTCTGTGCCCATGAAATGCAGGTGCCCAGGCCGATCAGTGGTGGGGGTTTTCCGGCTCGGGCCTCTGGCAGCTGGGGCTTCTCCAGACCCGTGGGGCTCCTCTCGCTGCGCTCGACGAGAGCTGGAGGTGGGCTTCACTGGGCGCAAGGGTTCAGAAGCGATTACAGCGGGGTCCGGTGCGCCCCGGTGCGCCCCATCTGCCAGAAGCGTCCTGTTCTCCCCGGCGGGGCAATTAGTTTTCGGAGTTAAGCGGCAGGGGTGGGGCCGAGCTAAGCATGTACAACAGGCATGGTGGTGGCAGGCATGGTGGCGCTCCTGCATTCCCGGGCTAGCGAGTGAGATGGCGGACTTAGTAGTATAATTGAAGTTTCCGGGGCACACTCTCTGGCTCCGCCTTGACAATCTATTGCCGACGGCAACAGTGAAGGCGACAAAGTCCGAAGACCGCTGATGACGGACATACCAAGAAAGGTATACCGCGGTACCTGCGTAGGGTGTCAATGCTTAATTACGAGCTTCTGCAGGGCGCCGCTGGTTGGCTCCTGCTCGAGTTGGACCAGTAGGTGATGCTGCAATAGCGGTCTCGGGTCGGATCAAATAATAGCGTAAACCCGCCCGTTACAGGATGCAGACGGTAGTGCCCCCAATTTGTATATGGCGCTGAAAACATGTATGCAAGTACGAGTAATCAAAAAAAAGCAAGTGCCAACTTGAAAAGCTTAAAGATTGTGGACTAAATATTTGTGTACATATATATAAGAAAGGGGGTATATCCAACCTCCACGGGACTAGACCGACCTGACAAGATTCGGGGGCAACTATTCCACTGATTCATTGAAAGCCGACTCTGATCCGCCTCTACGCACAGACCAGATCTTAGATCACGGACCAGACCAGTCGAAGACCACTCCACTCACCGCACAGCCACAGCCAAATACCTGCTTCACCACTTCCCCGTCGCCTCACCCAGTAAGTACGCCACCCCCACACCCCGCCGAGCCTCACAACTCCACGGCACCTCCCTGTCGTATTCTCCTCGAGCAGAGCTCGAGGAGCAACGGGGTCTGGGGCAGCGCCCCAGCCCCGCCGGAGGCGCACCGGGCGCTCCTGCCACGGGTACCCGTGGCCACCCGTGGCCCTGGCCGTCTCGCTGTGTTGGACTTGCCTAACTAACACGTACAAGATGTCGGAGGAGAAGGACCTGGCTTTGAGCCCGTCGCCTGATGCGGCGAGCTCGAGCTCGCGGTCCGACAGCCGCCTCGAGAAAGAGAAGGCCGGAGTCGTACAGCACAAGCAGCAGGAGCACCAGAGCCAGCTGGCCCCTGTGCCCAAGAAGAAACGCTGGTTTGGCAGCAAGAGCAAAAACAAGTCCGATGACTCGGACAGTGTTTCTACAGGCAAGTCCAAGTCCAAGGACCAGGACCTTGACCCGTTCCGACATTTTTCCGAACCCGATGCAAAGACCCTGCGTGACCAGATCCAGTCGCCCGAGCCTGTTGTGTCGCTCAAGACTTTGTACCGGTACGCCACTAAGAAGGACGTTGCCATCCTGGTGGTGGGCTATGCCTGCTCGATTATCTCGGGTGCCGCGCTGCCCATGTTCACACTGGTGTTCGGTAATCTGACCCAGGAGTTCTCAGCCTTCTTCACCCATACCAATCCGGATCCTGAGACGTTCCAGGCCGGAATTAATCACAACACCCTGTACTTCCTTTATCTCGGTATTGGTATTATTGTGTTTTCCTTTATTGACACTTTCATCCACGTCGAGCGTGGCGAGGTGCTGACTGCTCGTATCCGTCAGCAATACTTGAAGGCCATCTTGCGCCAGAATGTTGCTTACTTCGATAAGCTCGGTGCCGGCGAAGTCACCACTCGTATCACCAACGACACCAATGCCATTCAGGAAGGTATTTCGGAAAAGGCTGGCTTGATTGTCCAAGGCTTGTCCACCTTCGTTGCCGCGCTGGTCATTGCCTTCGTCCGATCCTGGAGACTGGCTCTTATTCTGCTTTCTGTTGTTGTTGCCATCACTGGATCCATGATCATGGGCTCGGTGTTTATTATTAAATTCACTGGTTTGTCCACTTCGGCTTATGGCAAAGGTGCCACAGTCGCCGAAGAGGGCCTCTCAGCTATCCGCAATACTGTTGCCTTTGGTGCTCAGAACAGACTGGCCCAGAAGTTCGACGTCCACCTTGCCGAGACGATGAAGTACGGCATTTTCAAAGAGAGATCTGTCACTGTCATGGTGGCCTGTTTGTGGTCCATTATTTACTTGTCTTATGCTCTTTCGTTCTGGGAAGGCTCCAGATTCATTGTTCAGGGTCATATGCAAGTCGGTAGTGTCATCACCGTCATCATGGCCATGATGATCGGTGCCTTCCAATTGGGCCATGTTGCTCCCTCTTTCCAGTCTATCAGTGTTGCTATTTCGTCTGCCAAAAAGATCTTCGAGGCCATTGACCGTGTTCCTGCTATTGACAGCGAATCCGATCAGGGTGAGACTATCGATGAAGTTCAGGGCCACATCCAACTCAAGAACGTCAAATTCGTATACCCTTCGAGACCTGATGTCACTGTTCTGCAAGACATGAACTTGGAAATCAAGCCTGGTCAGACCGTTGCCCTTGTTGGTATGTCTGGTTCAGGCAAGTCCACTATCATTGGTCTTCTCGAGCGTTTCTACAAGCCTTTGTCCGGTTCCATCACCATTGATGGCAAGGAGATTGATACTTTGAATGTCAAGTGGCTGCGTCAGCAGATTGCCCTCGTGTCTCAAGAGCCTACCTTGTTTGCTGTCACTATTTACGAGAACATTTGCTTTGGTTTGATTGGAACTCCTTACGAGGACGCCCCCGAGGAGAAGAAGCGCGAGCTTGTTGTTGAGGCTTGTAAACAGGCTAATGCTTGGGAGTTCATCCAAAACATGACCGAAGGACTCGACACGAATGTCGGAGACCGTGGTTTCCTCATGTCTGGTGGCCAGAAACAGCGTATTGCCATTGCCCGTGCTATTATCTCCAATCCCAAGATCTTGCTACTTGACGAAGCCACCTCGGCCCTCGATACCAAATCCGAGGGAATTGTCCAGGAAGCGCTCGACCGTGCTTCGAAAGAAAGAACCACCATTGTTATTGCCCACCGTTTATCCACTATAAAGGACGCTGATAAGATCGTTGTTATGTCCAAGGGAGATATTGTCGAACAAGGTACTCACCATGAGCTGGTTTCGATGGGCGGTGTCTACCACCGATTGGTTGAAGCTCAGCGCATTACTGCTGCCATTAAACAGGACCACGAAGAATCCGCTACTGTTTCTGATCTCGATTCTGAGGTTCCCCACAAATACGTGCCTGACGAAGACCAAGAGCCTCTCAAGAAGGTTGGTACGTCCAAGTCCATTTCAAGTGATATCATTGCCAGCCAGAAGACCGATAGCCACAAGGTTAAGCGCAACGTGTTCCAATTGATTTCAATGCTGTTGAAATTCAACAAAGAAGAAAAATGGTTCATGATCCTTGGTGCTGTCGCGTCTTCCATCGCCGGCTTTGGCTACCCCGCTCTTTCTATGCTTTTTGCTAAAATCATCCAGTCGCTCATGGTTACACCTGATCAATACCCTCAAATGCGTCATCAGGTCAATGTGTACACTGGCTACTTTTTCATGATTGGCATCATTATGTTCGGTATTTTCATCATCATGATCGGATGTTTGTCGTATGCTTCTCAAAAGCTGGTCCGTAAGATTCGTCTTTTGGTGTTCCGACAATACATGCGTATGGATATTGAATTTTTCGACCGTGATGAGAATTCCACTGGTGCCTTGACTTCTACCCTTGCCAAGGACGCTCAGGCTGTTGAAGGATTCGGAGGCGCCACTCTGGGTCAAGTTCTGCAATCTATCATTACTCTCTTTGGTGGTATCGTTGTCGCTATTGCTTTCAACTGGAGACTTGGTCTAGTTTGTACTGCTTGTGTTCCTATTCTAGTCGGATGTGGTTTCATGCGTATGTACGTCATGATCCAGCTTGAGGAAAGAGCCAAGAAGGTTTACGAAGAGTCTGGTGCTTACGCCTGTGAAAGTATCTCTGCCGTTCGAACTGTCGCTTCCCTGACTAGAGAACACGGTGTCTGGAGAACTTACGCTGATGCTGTTGAGAGTCAAGTTAAGAGATCAAGACCATCCATTGCCCGATCCGCCGTGATGTACGCCTTGTCCCAGGGCTTAACTCCTTGGGTTATGGGTCTCGGTTTCTGGTACGGTTCCACTTTGCTCAAGACCTTTACTATTACTTCATTCCAATTCTTTGTTGCCTTTACTGCGGTTGTTTTCGGAGCCCAAGCTTCTGGTTCTATCTTCTCCTATGCTCCCGATATGGGCAAGGCCCGCCAGGCCACTGGTAATGTTGCTGAGATTCTTGATGTGACTCCCAAGATTGACACCTGGTCAAACGAGGGCGAAGTTCTTGATACTGCCTCCGTGGAGGGTAACGTCGAGTTCAGAGGCGTTCATTTCAGATATCCGACCAGACCAGAGGTACCCGTTCTGAGAGGCTTGAACCTCACTGTTAAGACTGGCCAGTACGTTGCCCTTGTGGGTGCTTCTGGCTGTGGTAAGAGTACTACCATTGGTCTTATTGAGAGATTCTATTCCCCCCTTGCTGGTAAAGTATTCCTTGATGGCCATGATATTTCCGAACTAAATGTCAATGAATACCGCAACCATATTTCTCTTGTGCAGCAGGAGCCTGTTCTTTATTCTGGAACCATCAGAGAGAATATCATGCTCGGCACGAGAGAGGGACAAGAAGCCACTGAAGAAGACATGTTTGCGGCAGCTCGCAAGGCCAACATCCATGACTTTGTCATGTCATTGCCCGATGGCTATGAAACATTTGCTGGTTCCAAGGGTGCTCTGCTCTCTGGAGGCCAAAAGCAACGTATTGCTATTGCCCGTGCATTGATCAGAAACCCCAAGGTGTTGCTGCTAGACGAGGCCACTTCTGCCTTGGATAGTGAGTCTGAAAAGGTCGTACAGCAGGCTCTTGATGAGGCCGCGAAGGGTAGAACTACCATTGCTGTGGCCCATCGTTTGTCGACCATCCAGAATGCCGACATCATCTACGTTTTTGATGAAGGCAGAATTCTGGAGGCCGGCACCCATCAGCAGCTTCTGGCAAATAAGAGCAGGTATTTCGAGCTGGTACAGATGCAGTCGTTAGATGCCTAGTGTCGTTAAAAACGGAATTAATAGAAAAGGAGAGCCGTGTTTTTTTTTGTTTATAGCTGCCCACAGGGCATATACCTAATATACGTTAATTACTATACAACATACTTCCATCCTAATTTTGAGACGGAGACACGGCGCTGCCCCCGACCCCGTTGTACTCCGTCCACTTCGCGGGACAGTGCCCAACCGCAGCAGGCGTGCCAGGGTCCTACCGCTCTGCGGAGCTGTGCTACGCCTTCGGCGACTGGGGCGGTGTCCCAGATCTCGTAGTGCTCCGCTTCGCGGAGCGCCAATCCCGGAGGTCGGGCAAGCATGCTCGCGGGGCGAGCACCACGAGTCCGGGCAGAGCCTGGCCGCCGGAGGCATGCACCGCTTCGCAAGAGGCGCTACGCCCTTGGCGACTGGGGCGCTGCCCCAGACTCGGTTGTGCTCCGCTTCGCGGAGCGCCAGTCCTGGAGGCCGGACGAGCAAAACGGGTTCGGGCAGAGCCCGGCCGCCGGGGGCACAGGGCAAGTACTGCACAAGGAAACGAGTAGAGATAAAATCCAACTGCAAATTGTATAAATAGGAATAAGACATTAGACCAGGAGAACAGCGTTGACGCAGCCGTCTCTGTCGGGCTCGTTTGTGATCTGGGCGTATTTACCCCAGACGACCTTACCGCCGGCCGTTACTAGACCCAGTTCACTGACATTGACCTCTATCACGGTACCCTTGGTGAGGACACCCAGTTGCGTGTACATGGGACTCTGTGGGTTCTTCTTGACAGACAGAATTGGCAGCGACACAGTGACGCCCAGTTCGGGATGTGTGACGTTGGCCTTCTTCTGACGAAGCGCCGAGGGTCTGATGATTCTTTCCAGCTTGACAGGTCTTCTAGTGAAACCCTCGCCGACAAATGTGTGTTTAGTGATCATACGCTTCCATGCCTTGTGCTGACGCTTACCAGTCTTAATGACCTTGAACATCTCTTCCTCGGAAATACCTCTGACCTTGGGTAGTGGAACGGAAAACTTATCGGCCTTCTCTAATCTCTTTTGCTTAATAGAAGTAGACAGAGCCTTGGCTGTATTGGGAGTCTGACGGTCCAAAAGATATGTGGGAAGAGCCTCGTTGGGGTCGTTGGCAGGCTTGGAGGGGCCCTTGACCTTGGATTCTTCATGCTGCTTGATCTTCTTCTTCATCTCTACCTTCTCGGCATATCTCTTCTTGGCAAACATCTTAGCCTTGAAACCCTTCAGCTTCTGAGCGTCCTTAGCGACTCGGTGGCCCTCACGGGCCTCCTTCTTTCTCTTTCGCTCTTCATAGTCGAGTCTTCGACCATGTTGCTTGATATGTTGTTCGATATATTCGTTCTGCGGCATATTGGCTCAGTTTCTCTATGACAGATGCGAATGGATGCAAAAAAAGAACAGGAAAACCGAGAGTGTCCTCGGAATCAATGGTCAGGAAAGAGCAAACAACTGGCAGCGAGTGGAATCAGCTTCAGGAACTACTTTTATCTGTAAGGCTGGCTAATTTTTTTTTTTTTGGTTGTGTATCTGCAGATAAAAATTAGAAACACCCTAACCCTGCACCGATATCACCCAGATGTAGTTTGAAAAATGGCGATCCCTAATTTTTTATAGGCACAGTCAGGCATACCGACCGAGATATTGGATATATCTCGTTCTATTGACAGGAAACACAGTGGGATAGCATTTCTCTAGGCTGGCTGAATACGCGAATAGGCCTCCTCTTCTCTGATAAAGTTCGAGCACTTCAAGCGTCCCAGCCAAGAACTTGCTGGCAGTGGATCAAGTTCGCAGTTACACAACATGGACACACTACTGGAAACCATCAACACATCCATAACGTCGCTGACTCAGTCTATTGACGATGGAACGTCGTTCACTGAAGAGTCCATTTCCAAGAGCCCAGAAGGCATTTCGCTGCTGGCGCTGAAAAACGATGCCATGCTGTCGTACCTCCACAATGTGATACTGATTATCGCTGGCAAGCTATCACTTGTATCTGCTGACGAGAAGGAATCGGAAAGCACAGTCACAGAAATCATCAGAAAGGCCACCGAGGCCTCTGTGACCCAGCGAGTGGTCCTGGAAAAGGGTGTCAAAGGACTAGAAACAAAAATTGCATATCAGATTGAAAAGGTGCTGCGAGCGCACTCTAAACTTCAGCAGGAAGCTGAAAAGAAGCAGCAACAGATGGCGGACGAAGAGGCCAACGGTCCCGCTCCTGTCGAAGACGCTGATTCAGACTCTGATGACGACGCCTTAAACTACAAGCCCAACCCCATGGCCCTGAAGGGAGCTAACGACCAGTCCACCGCTTCAGACAGAGACAGAGACCGCAGTGGCAGCAGGCTCAAATCCGCGGACAGTAAACCTTCTACGGAAAAATACAAGGCTCCCAAGATCGCGGCCGTGACTCCATTTGCAAAAGAACAAAGCAAGGGTCGCAAGCAGAGAAACTCCACCATGGAGGAATACATTCGAGAGATGTCGACCGCCCCTACAGCCGAGCCTTCTATCGGAAGCACCATCATGGACAGTGGCCGAGGAGGCGAGCGCACCGAGCGAGACCGTGCCAAACAAAAGGAAATCCAGAACTACGAAGAAGAAAACTACACCCGTCTTCAGGGACTGTCCCAGAAACAGGAGAAACGTGCGGCCCGCCAGCGCCAGCGCGACGCCTTCGGGAAATCGCTCTTCGGCGAGGACTGGAGCTTCCTCGACCGCAAGGACTCCAACTCCGGCGTCGCCTCGTCGAGCAAGCGCCACAAGCAAAGCACCTCCGTCTGGGAGCGCACCAAAAAGAGACAGCGCCGCTAATACATCTATTTATTCACCTCCCACTACCGCACGCCTCCGGCGGCCGGGGCGCTGCCCTGGACCCCGTGGCTCGCTTCGCTCGGGTCGTCCCTCGGGAACTGGCCCCTGAGAGCCCTAGGGGACACCAGCTGTCTCTCGAGCGCCTTGAACGCGCACCAGTCGTGACACCAGCGAATCAGGAACTGGCAGGGGCTTGCGCCCGAGCGAAGCAAGCCACGGGGTCCGGGGCAGCGCCCCGGCCGCCGGAGGCGCAGCCCATACAACGTTCCATCCCAGCCCGCTCCGACCTCAAGAGCCACGGAGCAGGTACTGCAGGGGTTCGCAAAGCGAGCAGCGGAATCCGGGGTAGAGCCCCGCCGGAGGCGCAGGCGCCGAAGGTAGGGAGAAGAGGGGTGTCTAAAATACATAGGGGATGAAGATGTAGGGGCATCTTCTTTTGTACTCCTCCCAGTCGTCGCCGTACTTTTTCCTGCACTTGTCGAAGTCGCGGTCTGTGCGGTGGAGGATCATGAAGAAGAAGAAGAAGGGGTAGAAGTAGGGCAGCGGCGAGTTGAAGCCCGTGTTGAGGGCCCAGCAGAGGTTCTGGGTGAAGTCGGCTGTGTAGTGGGCCTTGCGTGCGTATTTGAACCAGCCGTCGGTCAGCAGGGTGCTGCCGTTCTTGCACTTGATGTAGTCGGGGTTACTGACCACTTGGTAGGGCAATTGTGGGAAGGTCTTGCGGCGCTTCAAGTTGCCCTTCATCTGCTGGCGGAACGAGTTTTTCTGGCTGTTGGCAGTGTCGAAGAAATAGTAGGCGACGCTGATAAGAACCCATAGAAACACGTTCCATTGGATGGAGCCGCGGTACTCGGCCGGGTCTCTGCTGACAAGGTACAGGGTGTTAAAGCAGTAGGTGAAGGGCACTCCGGCGATATTCCAGAAAACCAACATAAATCCGAATTTTTCGTAGAACATGTCCCACGAGGGCACAATCAGCTCCTCGCCTTTGGCACAGGCATTGGCGTACAGCCAGGTGCCATACATGCCGAACCAGGCCTGGTTGCTCACGTACCCGTATTCCTCATATTGCTTGAGCACAGCGGCCAGGGAAAGGAAAAACAGCGTGAACCATGGGAGACGCACTTCAAAGAACAGCTTGAGATCGACCATTCCAATCCGCGGGTACAACGGAGCGCCCATGAAGAAGTCGTAGATATGGTTGCCCGACATTCTCACGGCCGTGCCATCGGCCAAGGCCCGGAAGTACACGGCGAAGGAGATCAGGAACCCGGAAATAATGGCCACGGACATGATTTCGCCGAACCTGTCGATAATGGTGTACAAGGGGAAGATGCCTGTGAAGTGCAGTGCCAACGAAACAGCAATGGAAAAGTAGAATGAGACCACCGCGTTGCAGAAGTACTTGAGCTTGGTGAAGCCCAGGTGAGGAACCGGCTGGCCCTCGGTCCAGAACCCAGGCAGAACAACGGAAATAGCCAATTGGAACAGCAGAAACCCCCATTCGATCTTCCAGGCCTCCAGAGTGGGATAGGCGCCCTCCAGGACATAACCATAGAGTCGCTGCACAAACTGCACCACAGACTCGCCTTCAGCTGGACCCATCAGCTGGCAGTTGTTGTGCTTGTAGCAGGCCCACATGTACCACATAAGTGCCGGGAACCCCAGCATCATGGCAACATTGCCAACTGGTCCGCCGAACTCGTATTCCACAGGACCGTTCATCAGCGTAGGATCGTATCTGACCTCCTTGGGCTCGTCCGTGCTAGTGGCGCCAGAACCAGCGCCAGGGTCGCCAGCCGCGGCCCTGGCCTGGTCCTTTTTCTTTCCAATCTCAGCAGAACTGGCCATGTCGCGCTGCGCTAACTGTGATCTGAGTGCTGGTCCAATCCGCCAGTCTCACCTGCCAACTTATTTATATTTATATTTCACCCTCGATCCACATGCATGGGGCACGGGTTGCTTGATCTGGCCCGACGAATACGACCACCACGCATCTCGTGGGCAAGGTATCTCCTTGGCCGGGAACGAACCCCGCCAGGTCCGCTGGTCGCTCGCTGGGTCGGTCCGGGTGGCCGGAACCGCAGGGGGTTCCGGCTCCGCGGGAGGGGCGCGCCTCCCTCCCGCGGAGCCCCCTGAGCTCCCTGGACTCCGGACCCTGGGCACCTGACAGGCGCATGCACGCGAGTCTAAGTCTTATCAGTGGCGTGCGTTATCTTTTGAAGTGATCGGTGGTTCTATTTCCGTAATGGCCTGCGGTAGGTTAGGAACTTTTTATCTGACATTTGGGGTCTCCGGCTGTGATTATTCATCGACAGGAGCTCTCCGGGTCTGGAGGTCGACGTTGCTCGAAGACACTGGAGACATACAACAGGCGCTGGATAGCAGAATGGACTCGGATCTCTACTTCGCGCTGGACCGGCCGCACGTCACGTTTGTCGAGCAGACGGTGTTCCGGTCGCTGCTTCAGGCAGCGGTTCGACCCCGGCCGCCGCCTTCGCCAGCGTCCAAAAAGCGTCGGGCGAACGAGCACACTCGACATTCCCGCGAGCTCAGCGACATCGGAGTCAAGCCAGAGGTCGTGGAAGCCCATCTAGTGCACGAGCAAGAATCGTCTCAGGTCGTGGAAATCGACGATAAGCCGGGAATAACGCTGCTCAAGAGATCTCTAAATATCGGCATCCTGTTCCCGTTTAAAACAGCTTCTGGCGATGCTGGCCGCGAGAATGGACATACGGTTGACGTTGACGTTTCGAGCCCGGACTTTGCTCTTATTGATAGAGACTTCAGATTCAGAGTGCCAGTTAGCATTGTTGGGAGAGATGACGACCCGGCAAAGTTCCTCGTCCATGTGGCAGAAAACGTATTCCAAGTGCCACAAGAGGAGCAGGTACCAGACGTTGGCTATGACAAAAAGCGCAAGAGAACCAAATCGACGAAACCCAGGGAACAGAAATTTGTGCCGCCACTCGTACTGGAACTGCACATTACTAAAGACGCCAGGACTATATTGACAGAGATTGCCGTCCTGAGGCAGATAATGACATCGTTCAAATCAATGAAGGCACACCAGATCTTCAAAAAGATAGAAACCCCCGTTTTGAATTTAGAAGTGGAGAAGGTGGATCCCCAAGCCATGCAGATCACATTTAAGAGCTCTATCGAGTACTCATTGGTTATCGAAGATTCTGCCGAGGCCCTGAACGCCCAGGTCACACACTCACCGGCAATGAGACTGCTGTTTGCATATATTCTTGACAACGAGACGTACCTGGAGAAGAATTCTCGAAATCTCGGTGCTGCAGTAGACCCTCCGCTGTTCTATAATATCATAAGCGCTCGCAAGAGCAAAGCTCCGGTGCCGGAATCACTGGCAGTAGACTGTCTAGAGTCGTCACTTCTGCGCTATCAGAGAGAAACGGTCATGTGGTGCCTTCGAAAAGAAGGTCGAGATCTTGTGTTTGGCGAAGATGGCGAGCAGAGAGTGGTTGATCTGGACCCGGAGCTCCGTGATTACGTCGTTTCTCCGCCTCCAGGATGGTCAAAGCTGGTTCTCCCCACGTCTCAAGAAAACGACAAGGACTTATGGATTAACCCGTATCTAGGATGTATATGTACAGAAACGACTCTACGAAGTACAATCAGTCGGCAAATGGCTGCTCTAGACCAGTATCATGGCAAGGGTTTGCTTGCTGAGGAGATGGGGCTTGGTAAGACAGTGGAGATGATTGCCCTGCTGCTTTTAAACAAGAGAAAAGACCTGGCTGTCGATAATAAGTCCATTACCGACATAGAAACCACAGTCGAAAGCCAGCTGAATAGCCATCCCGAGATCAAAAGAGAAGTGTCTATGGAGCCTGCTATAAAGTTGCCCGAAGGGCCCATTCTAACTAGGTCTCGCCGTGGACAAACGCAAAATACCCAGGAGGCTGTCAACAGCGGACCAGAGCAAATAGAAGAAGCCGTGACAGGCGATTTTATCAGTGCACGCGACCAGAACCTGACCTATGACTACTTTCTCGGGCGTACGGTTCTCAAAGCCAAAACCACTCTGGTCATAACTCCTAATTCAATCCGATCACAATGGGTTGAAGAACTCACCAAACACGCCCCGAGCCTTAAAGTGTGCATATACAAGGGCTTGAAAGGTGGCAGAAGCTATGGCATAAACGAAGATGTTCCAACAGCCGACGAACTCTCACAGTATGACGTCGTAATTACCACTTACAGAACAATAGCCATGGAAATGCATTTTGCATTTTTCCGGGCTCCGCCAGGTCGAGAACATTTAGAATCCCCTCTAGTCCAAGTCCAGTTCTGGAGAGTTATTCTCGATGAGGTTCAAATGGTCAACAGCGGGGTGAGCAATGCTGCAAAAGTGGCACGCGTTATACCACGAGTCCACGCTTGGGGAGTGACGGGAACTCCTGTTAAGAAAGACATGACGGACTTGCAAGGGATTTTGATTTTTCTGCGAATGGAGCCGTTTGCCAGTTGGGACAAGGTGTGGTCACAGCTTCTAGCCAGTCCGAGCGATTTTGAAGGACTGTTCAATACCCTGTCCATTCGTCATACCAGCTCGATGCTCGAAGATGACATTTCTATCCCTCCTCAACGACGTGTTCTGGTTTCGATACCGTTTACACCCATCGAGGAGAACAATTATCAACACCTCTACAAAGATATGCTTGCAGAGTGCAAAGACTACGAACAGGAAAATGAAGGGTCACCAGTAGACTCTGCACTGCTCAGTGGATGGCTCATTCGTCTGAGACAAGCTTGCTGTCACGCGAGGATAGGTATGGGAAACAAAAAAGCTCTTGGTGGAGGCCCTTTAAGGACCATCGAGGATGTTTTTGACGCCATGTACGAGCAGGCTGCTACTATGTTACTTGCCGACCAACGACGCTATTTTACTCTGCTGTTAGAAAGGGGCCAGTTGCTAGAAAAGAAGCACAGATCAGAGCAGTCGCTAGAGCTGTGGACCCGAGCCATGGAAGGTGTTTTACCCATAGTCGAAGAATTACGCAAAGAAGAAGCAGCTGCTCTGAAGTTGCGAGAACACCGTGAGAGAGAAAGACAGGCTGCAAGAGAAGCGAGACGCCAACAGCGACAAAAAGACCGGCTAGTTAAGCAGGAAGGAGTTGATCCGGATATGACAGTTAGCAGCACTCCATTTTCTGAGAGCGATCTAGAAAATGATGAAGAACAGCTTGAAGAAGACGTCATGGATGATAGTGATATCAAGCTACGAAGACTCAGACTTCGTTCCTGGGTCGAGCTGCTGCACAGATGCTACTTCTTTGTCGCTTCCGGACATTTCCAAATGTATCACGAACCAGGAGACGACGGCGCCGAGGATGATAAACGCGAGCTGACAGATGCAGAAAAAGAGCATCAATCTTTAGAGAAGAAATATTATGATTTGGCAGAATTGCTGAGACGTGAACTTCTGACTGAGCCTACACAGAAAGTAGAGGTCATGACTGAGAAATTAAAGTCAAGGGTAGCTGTGCAGCAGTTTGTGACTCTGGATGATGCTACTATAGACCACAAAAAGATGGCTGTTGGTATAGAGTCGAGAAACTTACTGGATTCAATCAACGGACTGGGACAGGCTCTTAACCGACAAGCTGATTTGATCGATGACTGGCGAGAGGAGATAATCAAGCTGCTCACGAAAGGGCTAGTGGACAAGGATGCAGATCCTGATGGTGAGGAATATGGTGAATCGTTGGACTCACAAGAATTTGCATTCTCCTATCTTGAAGTGTTGCAGCAAGTTATTTCAGACCGAACGGAAGCAATCACTGGCACCCCGGACCCGATAATCATGGAAAAGGTATCTGTCTTGGATGACATCAAGTCCGACTTTCAACAGGACCTCGAAAAAGCCCGCAATGCATGCCGCCCTATTCAAAGTGTCCCAGGGACAAATAACTTTGAGCATTCTATGGCAGGTTACATCTCAGAAATCAAGACTTTGGCCTCAAGTCTGACAGGATCCCGAGGATCGGTGGAGATGTACTTTCTGATGAAAATAAAGCCCATCGTGGCCAAGATCTATAAAGATCAGAGAAAAGAGCTCAGTATTCTAACCAAAGAAGTATCATTCCTGTCAGATCTTTATAATGCACGTGTGGAGTACTACCGTCAGTTGCAAGAAATTTCAGACAATGTAGTTGCCCTGGAGGTTGAAGAAAAAGATATTGGTCGACTTCTTAAGAAGAAAGAAAAAGAAGGTGATGCTATCAAAAAGGTTATTAACCAGCAGCTAGGACGAAGGAACTACCTTTTTAGTCTCCGATCCGAGTCCAAGGTTGAGACGAAAGATACGCCTGGCGAAGATGCTGACAGGTTGTGCATTATTTGCCAGTCGACCTTTATCATTGGAGCATTGACTGTGTGTGGTCATGAGTTCTGTCGAGAGTGTCTGCAGGAATGGTGGAAGCAAAACAAGACGTGTCCTGTTTGTAAACATGTTTTGGGCCCGGATCAGGTGTATAACTTCACATATCGGCGCACAGATGTGGAAATGACACATCTACTTGAGGATGAAGAAGAAGCCGCGAACAACCAAGATAAGAATGGAATCTATTCACTGGCAGCGAGAAAAAACATTTCTGAGATAAAATCAATGCCCCTGTCTAGAAATTACGGCAGTAAAATTGATTTGATAGTGCAGCACTTGTTGTGGTTGAGGAACATGGATAAGACAACCCAAGTGGTAATATTCTCCCAGTGGACCGAAATGCTGGATCTTCTGAAATCAGCACTGGAAGACCACTACATTGAGTACGCCTCAGTGACTTCTCGAATGGACGAATTTAAAAAAAACCCTCATATCGCTTGTTTCCTGTTACACGCCAAAGCCGAATCGTAAGTAGTTGCAATTTCAAAAGCTGTCTGGTATTTACTAACATATTATCTAGTGCTGGTCTGACTCTGGTGAATGCAACTCATGTGTATCTCTGTGAACCACTTGTCAACACAGCACTGGAAGTGCAAGCTATTTCGAGAATACATCGAATTGGCCAAACTAAACGGACCACGGTCTGGCTGTTCACCATCTCAAATACGGTCGAGGAAGCAATCTTCAAACTCAGCACGAAGAAGCGGCTGGATTATCTCGTCAAGTCCAAAAGAATCACGGAAGAGCGGGATAATGGCGTCATCTCCGAAGAGATCCTCGAAACCTCCAACTCGCATGAGCTGGCCCAGTCGATGGGCAACATGGTCGACAAAAGCTCGGGAGGCGAAGTGGTCGGCCGCGACGACTTGCTCACTGTTCTCTTTGCGGAAAAAGAAGTCAAGGAGGAGGCGGACCGGTCGTGACATGCATAATATATTTTTTTATCTTTTTTGACCTGCCTCTGGCGGCGGCATTGATTACACTGTCCTCTATATCCTCTGGAGTCGAGCATTCCAGAGCTACCAGAGACTTGGGCCCGCACTGCGAATACAACCAGGTTTTGTCACCGAAGGCGGCCCGCTCGATATTAACGCGACTAGATTACCATTCTCTCGAGTTATTCTCTCGAGTCGAGCCACGCCACACGTCCAAGGAGTTTTCCATAGCACCTGGGGTCAAATAAAACCAGGCCTGGTGGAGCTATTCTGACGTTTGCCGATCGGTATCATTTTCAGGGACCAGGCCACCAGAGGCAGCAAGAGCAGCCTGAGCTGGAACCCGTTCGACATATACATAAATAATTATACTACCAGCTGGTAAATATCATCCTCGCCCGGAACCACGGCACCCTGTTCAGCCAGAGCGTCGACAGCAGTACGAATGTTGTACTCGCCTTCGCCGTGAATAATATTCGCCAGCTCACTAACGGAGAGACTATAGTTATCAGCTTTCTTCAGCGCGTCCTGGATCTTTTCGCGCAAGCCCTTGGGGGCGTCTTTAACAAAGAGGCTCTCATGCTTAGCCCCAGTCGCGCCAAGATGCACCCGCAGAGAATCGAGCTGGTGGAAAATGACCTCGTTAAAATCCGTGACGGCACGCAGTGCCTGGTTGTTTACCGTGAGATTAGGTACATTCTTGAAAAATTTGATACTGCCAATAGCTGCAATATAGGTATTAACATCAGGACCACCTCCGTCCGAAGGCGTATCGGTCTCATCCCCCAGCATCGCTTCCATATTATTATTAAGCCATGACCTGATTTCACACGAACCGGTCCCGTCTTCTACCACGTATGTCACTGCTGTGGCGGTTGTATTCTTCTGCATGATTCTGGCTACAATCTTGAACTCTCTGCTCTGGACGCCGTCTACAGCAGAGGTCGACTCTTCAGCACGGAGCAGTTGTCTGACGGTGATCGGTCTGATCGTGTCGTTCTCTGACTTCGTGCCTTTTGCAGAGTTTCCTTGGCTGGGCAAGAATCCGTTCCCTTGAGAGATACCTGGATGTTAGATCTGGCACACACGAGCTCGACCTCCGGTCCGGCCGGGGCGCTGCCCCGGACCCCGAAGCACTCGAGCTATGCTCGAGGAGGGGCTACCGGTTCCACGCGTTTCACGCTATGGACATCCAGACGTCCAGAACCGGACAGCCTTCGCTCTTCAGTTGTCGACTCACCAGTTACTTACTGTTCATTGTGAGATTTTGTTTTGTTTGTGTGTTATTATTAATGTTCCCCGTCGGTTGGAGATGGCAGAGAAGAAATAGCAAACGCGTGGACGCGTCGTAATTAATAGCGACCTCACGCGGCTGGAGCCCAATGCAGGCCGGACCCTGCAGCGGACCCTGTCTCTGGCAGTGACTCCCAGAGCCAGTCTCTGGAGCTCTGTTGCAGAGAGATTAGTAGCCTCTCCTGAGCCGCCTTTCGCAGTCCAGCCTCCTCGAGCTCCGCTCGAGGAGCAACGGGGTCCGGGGCGTGCCCCGGCCGCCGGAGGCATACCGCACCCCAAGGTTGGCCCTAGAGCCGGCGACCGGGAGACTGTGCCGTGACAAAATGGATACAAATAAATAAATATAAATACAGAGGACAGCTAGCGGACGAGGGTGGTACCGCAGCCGGACGGACATTCGACCATGCCGCACTGGAAAACCCAGTCTTTGAGGCAGAGCGGGTGGGCCTTGTGGCCGCACTCCAGCAGCACGAGGGCCAGGCCGCGAACAGGCCGCCGGCAGAGTGTGCACCCGTCGAGCAGCCTGCGACAAGTCTGGCAGTAGAAGTACCCTATGTCCTCGACACTGCTGGCAACAAGCATATTTGCTGGATCGTCGTGGTCGTCGAACTCCGTGCCTTCCTGCTGTTGCGCGAGCTTCGCAATCTTTTCTTTGACAAGAGCCGCGTTCTCACTGAGAGGAGTGTGGCAGCGATGGCAGAGCGTGTCCAGCGTGGTATCTCGTTTAGCAATTTTCCGAATGGACTTGAACTTGCAGATTTTGGTCAGACTGGCGGCTGCTACAAACAGCCCTTGGCGTTTCAAAATGTCCACGTACGACACGATCCATTCCTCAGCTACGCGAGGAGATGCACACATGCCAGGGTAGGTCTGAAGAAACACAGCCGCCAGTACGGCACACAGCTGAACGTCACCCTGGTCCATGGCGAACTCGGCCGCTTTCGAAACAAGCTCTTCAGTCCGCCACGGGCTGGTTTGGGTAGATACGAACTGTTTGAATGATTCATCCGCGTCGCTTGGTCTGGTGACACCATTACCAGTCAGATTTTCTGTTGCCAGTTTGGATCCTGTACTGGTCTGAGAATTGATAAAAACAGTACCCGGTGTCGTAGCTGCTGAGCTCAGACTGTGACCATGACTGTGACTCTGGACGGGCCCCTGACTCGAACCGTTACTTGGGCTCTCGCCCTGACTATGTCCTTGGTGGTGACTGCTTGTTGCACGTGGACTGCTGGGCTCAACAGGAGAATTGGCCTCACTAAGTAAAGCAGCTGACAGCTTGGACGAGGATACCGAGCTCTGAAGTCGGTCTGAGTTGACTGCTGCAATGGACTTGGATCCGGGAATCAGCATGTTATTAGCTTTGCTGCTAGACGTAGGTGTTCCGCCGTTGTTCGAAGGCACGTAGCTGCTGTCCGAAACGTCTTCTTTAATATCGTCCAAGGTGCGTGATTTCCACTCCACAATGCTCTTGCCCACCAGATCCAGCTCGCCAGATTGACCAATGCTGGCACTCGCCTCCGAACCAGACTCGATGCTGGGGAACTCCTGAACAGGCCCCAAACTGGCGCTGCTACTGCCACCATCAGTACCACTGCTTATATGGGTCGAGGTGGAATAGTTTCTCGCCCGTCGGACAGATGAGCTCAACATCGATATGTGCGTATAGCTCGCTCCAGTAGAGTCTTTAATACCGCCGTAGGAGTCGTCTGGCGAGCTGCCGGTTGTATCGAACGAATATCGGTGGTTGCTACTCAGGGAAAAGCTCATACTAGGAGCGACAGTGATGTCGTTAGCTCGACCGCTGCTGCTGACACCAGTAGCCTTTGATCGATCGGATATAGTCATTGGCTGGGTTACTGTCGAAATCGCTTCTCCACTGCTGCCAGAACCATTTAGCGCCTGGCCCTGATGGCTCAGCACGCTGTTGCCATGATTATAACTGGACGAAGCCTTCTCGAATTTGCCAATTCCAGCTGCGGTCTCCGGAAAGCCTGAAGACTGGTCGTGATTGCCAGTACTACGGGTGGCTGCGGTAATAGCAGCAGCACCAGTAGCAGCCGTAGGAGTGGACGCCATTGTCAGAGTGTCAGTATGAGACTGATTGCTCTGTGCTGGCGGAGGCAGATGTGGTGGAGGGAGTAGTATCTGCACTTTTTGCTGGCTCCTGTTCTGATCATGATTCAGCTTCTTCTCGTCATCTCGCTCCTGTTGAGGAGCCATGAGGAAACTGTGGTACCTACTCAGCTCGTCCTCTACCGACTCGGCCAATACCAGCCATACTTGGCTTGTTCGCAGCTTGTTAACGGCACTGGCTATTTTGCTGTTATGCCGACACACGTGTGCGATTGTCTGCTGTGGTCTTGGCACCAGCTGGTAGTGTTGAGCGCAATAGTTGAAGATATCGGGGTCGTTGCCGGGGAACTCGGCACTGCACAGAATTGGCAAAAACGACAGCGACACAGGGTCAAGTTGGCTCCTTGGGCGCTGGCTGCTAGCGGACCGCCGGTTATTACCACTACTGTTGTTAGCATTAGCAATGCTAGTATTGAGGTTGGAATTAGTGCCAGTGCTTGCGTTGATAGCACTGCCACTGACCGAGCTCGGACTACTACTCATATCTACACTCATGCTTTGTCGTCTATTAGCAGTGCTCAAATGTGCATGCGAGTCCTCCTCCGAGATGGGTATTCCTATGACATTCGGTCTATCTTTCTCTTGCGAAACAAATAGCAAATCATTTGTCGATGACCATGTAAATGCCCGAGCTGATAGATTAGATATTAGTAAAGGTTCAAATAGCAGATTGTGTTGGCGAAAGGTCTTATCTTTGGAACAACTCCAGATGTACCGGTCGTTTCGGTAGCAGATGTCGGTGATGCTGTCAGTATGTGTCTCGATGGCATTGACAGGAATATATGGCCTTTTGATATCCCACACGCACAGCAGATTGTCGCCTTTACTGCGTCCGCACGATATCAAACTGCTGTTGCCAATGCTGTTATTGCGACCGTTGTTATTAGCCATCCAGCGCACTTTGGCCACCGAACTCGGGGTATAGACGACAAAATCTGGACTTCGACTGCTGTCGTTGCTCATATTCCACACTTGTAACTGCTGGTCACGGCCACCGGATACAATGTAATCCTTCTCAGGATGCCAATCAAGACTCTGGCCTGCTCCTGAATGTGCATTGATCCTGCGATCGTACGTCTGAGGCTGCCGTAGGTCCCATCGCTGGATAACGCCAGAATCATAGATGGCTGCAAACTTCCTTGCTTCAAACGGGCTCCACTGCACTTCACGGCACGGATCACCACCTTTCTTGACAAACACAAGCGCGGGATACTTTGGATTCTCTCGCAAATCCCACAGCTTGACCGTGCCATCAGAGCTAGCTGACAGTAGGTTATAGCCCTGGTTCGGATTGAAGGCGAGAGAATGAATATTTCTCGTTGAGTCGAGCAATTGCGATACTGGCCGGCGAATGCTCGACCCAGTAGACCCCTTTTCAGCGTCATAAACAAAAATCCGACCTCCAGCATTCGAGAGGGCAATGTACTTACTGTACGATTGAAACCCCCATTTCAAGGCGGTAGCACTGAAGGTCTTGTCAAAATCACGGTTGCCGGACGAAGCCGACGTGCCGCCACGCACATTATGCGAAAGCGAGATCTCGCTATTTGACACATTCAAAACTTGGAAAAAGTCCTTGCCAACTATGGCCACATGCTCTTTGGACGGGGAGCTGGCCATGGCGAATATGCTGCCTCGAGCCGTATATTTTAGCCCATTGTCGTCCTCGTCTTCTTCGTCAATAAACGCGCCTGTTGTAGCCGATGACGACGAGGCCGGTGAACCTACACCGATGCTATCAAGCTTTCTGTTCGAGTCGGAAAACCCTGAAAAGAGGTATGGAGATGACCCCGGAATCGACGAAGGCATCGAAGCAGAAGCTCCAGTCGAATTGCCGGCACCACCACCCGAACTACTGCTGCCACTTCCGCCCACACCAGATACTCCACCATACAAGGCCTTGCCGATTCTGGCCAGCGGCCCGGACTTGATGGCCATGGCGGCAATGTTGGCATACGAGCTGTGGCCACCAGAGCCTGTTCCCGCGCCCGTGCCTGAACCAGCTCCAACTGATCCCGGTGGAGACTCCGCATTGAACATTCCGAGCCTGTCAGGAGCAGGTGATGAGGACGTCGAGATCGACTTCCGGAACCCCGTCCCTCCAACCCCAGTTCCACGTCCTGGTCCGGCCCCGGGCCCCGGCCCACCACCCGAACCCTCCCCATCTGAGTTCCCTAAAGGCATTCTGTACTCTCACACGCACTCTAACTTGACCGCCCTTCTGTTTCTAGAGATCCATGGCACAATTGAGTCCTACTGTCTCCGCGCGTGCTGTACTGTCCTGTCCGATGTCGTCTGGCAGCGATCACGGGTGAAGTACATCGGCCCAGACACGTGACCTCTAAGAGCTCGAGCCACGAATATCATTCTATTCGCGAACTATATACGTTGAGAACCTGCTTGAATGGTCGGCACCGAACCAGGATTTCATCTCTATATCACATCTACCTCTTGAAGCTTCAAGAAGCTTCTAGCTGGCATCCCTCGGCGAACCTCAAAAACTCCACTCGGGTATCTGCTTGGTCGTGCACGTTCTTTTTTCAACAGTCTGACCGTTTGTATCTGCAAGCCGTTCGTTCCCGCCAGTGCACAGTCAACTGAGAGCCATCTTAGATCTGGCCTAAATGCTTTCAGCTCATTTCAAAGGACGGATACGATGAAGATGTGTATAATATTGGATCAGGGCTGCGCATAGTAGTACATAGTACTTATATGTACGGCTAACGGCTATCTGGACACTTAGCCAGCTCTAGATCAGCTAGGCTGAGACATATGCCCGAGCCAGCTGAGGTTCAATTAAGTCACTGGAGTGTGAACAGAATAGCTGAGCGAGGCAGAAAAGAGCGACCCTCGCAGTTTTGCAGAACTGGAAAGACAGATAGGGCAGGGCATGCCAGCAATTGAGGCATCGTCGTAGCAGTGTATTTTGATATTGCCAAAAGTAGACGGGCAGAGGAGAGGCAGTGGACATGCTGTTAGACCCATACTCGTACGTGGCCCCGTCGCGGGTCAAATCGCTGCTATGCCCACTGGGTCAGATCAAGCGTCCCGTATTCCTCCAGTACGCAGAACGCATGTCGCGGGCCTGCGAGGTCCGGCTGGTCGACGTCACCCCTGACGGGCGTGCTGACAGAGGTGAGTAGGGATTCCCGGTGGAGTGGCCCTCCTCTCGTTTCGCTCGAGGAGCAGCGGGGTCCGGGGCAGCGCCCCGGCCGGAGGCGCCCCGATTCCCACATTCCTCAAGAACTAGTTCTAACCGGCCAGCCATGTTCAGCCCCCAGGGGTACCCCAATGGCAAGGTGGTGTATGATTTCTCGCTGTCGCCGAGCGACGAGCAGTACTACTCTATGTATGACCTGGAGCCCTATCGACAGACGCTGGCGGTGTTCGGCCTGACCTCGTATAAGGAGTGCTGTGGCGGGCCTGGCCACGGCGAGTGGCTAGAGGAGGGACTCAAGCGTTTGCGCAGACAGTATCCTTCGGCCATAATGCACAAGATTTTTGTGTTTGGTGTGCCTAGTGAGGGCGTGCTGGAGATTGAGTCCAAGCATGTGTTTGGAATTCTTTCATCGGCGTCGAAATTATCCAGCTTCACCAGTCTGGAAACGGCCCTGTGCGATGCCACCAGCGATTTTCTCGCCGAACTCGCCGTATACGCAATTTCTCGTCAGATGGGCAGTTTCAAGAGCCCCAGTATAAAGGGCTTGGATGCGCCGCCTAGCGCCATGACCGCCGGTGGTGGCAGCAGGAGGGTCAGTGGTCGTTCGAAGGCGGTTGCTGGTGATGCTCATACAAATGCTCGAAGCAGCACTGGCTCTAGCTCTGGCCGGTCTAGCCCAATGCCGTCTACGCCGACCTCAGCAAGTCTTTCTACAGCTGCTAGCAGCGCTAGTGGCGGCGCCAACGCAGGTGCCAGTTCTGGAGCTGGAGCAGCGCCCGCTGCCAAGGCCAGTGTCACAGCCAGTGCCACGGCGAGTGCCACAACGAGTGCCCTCAGCCACGACAAGCCGTATAATGTGTCTATTCACAAGAGCTTTTCGCGGCAGATATCGCCTTCGGTCTCATCGAGTCTGGCGGGCACGACTATCAGCAGCACGACGTCGTACTCGAATTCGATTTCCATCACGAAAACCGGATCTATCTCGCTCGGACTATCGGATCGCACCAAATCAAAGCAGCATGGCCGAATGGTGAAGTTCCTCGGTAACATGTATCTGCTTGCAGGCCGGCTTTCGGACGCGCTGAAAGAGTTCACCGAGGCTGCTATTATTCTGAAAGCGGCATACGATCACTTGTGGTACGGGTCTGCTCTAGAGGGTATAGGCATTTGTCTCGTTCTACAAGCATTTTTAGAGGTTCCTATTACTATTCCAACTGTCGCTTTGCATGCCACATTGAGAAGCGGCACTCATACTCATACCAGTAGCAGCATTGGGCACTCGCATAGTCATAGCAGCATCAATGGCAGTGGACATGGCAGTGGCTACGGCAGCCGTAACGGATCAACAAGTTCGATAAATGGCACACCACCGCCGACCTCGCCGTCTCCATCGCCGGAAGGTAGTTCCATATCCCCGCCAATACGCAGTTCTGGTTCAGATGAGCCGCAACGGTTGAACGAGTTTCTGCCCGAATTGACTGAGGCCGTGCTTCGCTCTTACAACCGCACACCAACATCGAGTGAAGACAGCATTCCCCAGATAGTTTACTGTGAAACGATTCTGCGCTTCGCCAAGTTACTTGTCATGTCGCGTCAAGGCGGCGGGTGGAATGGTGCAGTGATTTCAGCCATAGTGCGAGGTACCCCGTTACAATTGAATATCACGTCCGACAGTCCTTCAGCAGCTTCTATCGCCAGTTGGTGTAACAAGATCTACTCAAGCGGGATATCCAATCTGCCAGTCGCCCTCCAGGTTCGCATATACTCGGGGCTGGCCAGTTTGTATTCTGGGATCGGGTTGCATCGGAAGCGAGCGTTCGTGTTACGGGAAATGGTGCTTCGCATGGTCGGTAATCCAATAGCAGCGCAGTCTAGGGTTCTGCAAATGCTTGATCGTAGCCAGAAAGGCGGTATTGTAGACTTTCTAGACGGAATCTGTCAAGTTTTCGCCGCTGGAGAGGTCACTTCGATAGGCAGCGGCTGGCTCGAGCTGCGCATGTCGTTTGTCAAGTCGTGTATTTCTATCTGTGAGAGCATTGACCATTACCAAGGTGTGGTGTACTTTATTGGCCTTTTGTTTTCTACCATGGCTGATTCTTTAGACCGCCAAGAACAGCTGAGACTGTTTTCCAGCCTTCATCGAGCTGTGCAGTTATCGAGAAAAAGCGAGCGTGGACCCGTTTCCGGCAAATACTGGGATCCCTATATGCTGCGAGATATTCGCGTATTGCCTTCGACTACAGTGATGCCTACGCGGTTCACCAAGCGCAGAAGTGGTCCACCAACAGAGTCGCCAGCCACTGCCGATGTGTTTCTATATAATCCATTCTCGAAAACGAAGGACGTTGCAGAGCGAGTGCTCATCCAAGGCGAGCGAGTAGAGTTTTCACTGAAAATACAGAATCCGTTCGAGTTTGAAGTACACGTCAATGAAATCACTCTGCTCACGAAGAATGTCGAGCTCATAGAAGCAAAGCTCAACAACGTATTTATCCCTGGTTCGTCTGTGCATGATCTATTCATTGTCACTTCTCCAAAAAGTTCAGGCGACCTGATCATTACAGGCTGTAAAATACAGGTGTCCGGATGCCAGCCAGAAGAATACCAGCTGTCCAATCAAGGACTGCCTCGATTAGAAGTGAAACTAAAAAGCCATGGAATCAACTCGGGACGACGCAGGTCTGAGTTAGAGACGCAACAGGTATCTCAGCGAGTGCCTATTTCTCGTTCAAACTCGAGTAACAACGTTACTACCACAGCTCGAGAACTGAAACTTTCAGTACTGCCGTCACAACCCCTGTTGGTGCTTAAAAACCACCTCACCATTGAGCAGACGTGGCTGATGGTTCTTGAGGGAGAAAAGAAGGAGTTTAAAATCGGCCTGTCAAATCAATCCGGTACACAATGTAGGTTAGTCAACTTCTCGTTTGTGGATTCTACAACCGAGCCACTGCAAACCACGCTGGCTGACAAAGAGCTGCCGCTGAATGAGGTTTACGAATGTGAATATTTCCTCTACAAGCGGCGAGCACTAGAGATTCTCACAAGTCCTGACATTGGACCACATGAGACCGGCGAGTACGAATTCCAAGTGTCGGGAAAGCGCGGTCTGACCAGTGCTGTGATTAATCTCGACTATGGAGCCGCTGATGAGGAGCCCCTCAATCCCGTTCAAGACTCCAGTAATACCAGTTCTTCAGAAGCCAACGCGAGTACGACGTGGGTCAGAAGAATTGCGGTGCCTGTGAGTGTAACAGTCAACCCCAGCATCGAGCTGTCGGCTTGTGATATAATTCCTCTGTCCGAGTACAAAAGCCAGGACCATCCTCTATCGCGTATTGAAGGACTTGTTCAGCCGTTACAGGAGAACGCGCGCTATTTTATCCTGGTTCTAGACCTGCGAAATGCCTGGTCACAGGCGATGAGTGTCAAAATATGGAGCAACAGTGCAGACGGCAAGCGACTTGCTGAGGTTACCCAGCTCATTTACCCAGCTCGCACCAGCCGGTTTCTGCTGCCGATAAAATGGGAGCCTAATACCGAGGGAAGTGAGTTTTTCAGCGAAAAGCCTATCCCGACCATGAACAGGAAACAGTATGTGGTGGATCCGAATATGACCGCAGAGCAGGTAAAATTCATGATTGAGACGTTCTGGTACCGAGAGCAGCTGCTGAGCTGCATTGGCGGCGATTGGCAGGTGGACAACACCCCTAGAAAGGGAGCAGTAGAGCTTCGAGGTATTCGGCTGTCGCGTTGGATGGTCACGACTCTTCGGACAGAACCCGTGAAAGTGTCAATGACCATGGGTACGCCGTCAGTGAAACAGGTGAATGAGCTCACCTGGCAGGTGGATGTCGACGATGACAACGTCGTAGTGCGCTCTACTGTGCACAACGGGTCGGATGTTCCCATCAGCGGAATCCTACGATTGGTGCCGTCGCTGCGATACGGCAACGAGGGTCCGATAGAAGCCGACGAGATCCACAAGAAAATCATCTATAACGGCCTGCTACAAAGACCTGTGGTGCAGATAATGCCGGGTCAGAGCGTTGACCTGGACCTAGGCATCATCGTCCTGCTGCGAGGCGAGTACGAATGGACCAGCATATTTGAAGTCAGCGACGGGCTCGAGCCACGGCAGTACAGCCAGCGAGAGCCGCTGTACATTAAAGCCGTTTGACCAGCGCCAGCCAGGCCGGGCCAGCTAAGGCCAGCTCAGGTCAGCCCAGGTCCAGAACCCAGCGAACTCAACGCCAGCATCATTAAGAAGGACATGATACGAACTGTATGTATATATAATAGATAAAATAGACTGCATAGCAGCTGCTGGAATGTGTTGAGTACCACAGTAACCCGAGTAGAGTCTGGGTAGAGCTCCTGGGGCCAGACTATCTCCACGAATTATGGCCGACAACCGAGAGCCGAGAATCGAGAATCTAAATGCAGACCTGGGGCTAAGCATTCGCAGCAGCGATGAGAAACGAGGCGAGAAAGCTGAACTTGAAAGACGGCTTATCGAGCATGAACTCGGTGATGTGGAGGTGGTCTCGGCCCCACCGGTAGAGCCGCTGGACAAACGGCAGCGACGAGGTTTCAACGACGCCTCTACTTTCGAGGAACTGGATGGTCAGCAGCCCCGTGGCCGTCAGGAACACAAGCAGCTTGCTGATTTTGCCGAAAATATAGCCCACCAGCAAGCCACTGAAGCTGCCGACCGACAGGTGCTGGTAATTGAGATGGCCACGGCGGTGCCGGACTGCAATTGGCCTGTTCTGGACGCTGTTTGTGTATACCACAGGGTCGACGGCGACCTCGTTCGCGATCCTGACCCGCCTCGTGAGCATATGGGCGGCCGACAGCCCGAGCCCGACGCCCGCCAATCTCGAGGCTACCGAAGCGCGCAGGCCCAGCGACAAGGGCGAAAAGAAGAACCGCGACGACATTCTACCGACGCTCAATATCCAATCACTCAATCAGTGGAACAGTTGGTCTGCAGCAACACACAGGGAATCAATATTCGGGCTTGGATTTCGAATTAAGTCCGCCACAGCAACAACCACAACAGCCCGGAAGTATTATGTCCCGGAATGCACTGCGTTCTCGGAGCAGAGCAGATAAAGTGCCGATCGCCATCGCTGTTTGTGGGGTTATCGCCCGGCCGGGCGTCGCCAGCGCCAGCCCGCCCTCCCGCTCGCTCCATTGCGTCTGGAACCCGTCTCGCCCAGCGGAACCCTCTGCACCACCCACCTCCCTCTCCTCAGCTCTCCCTCCCGGGCGTGGCCCTCCTCGAGCGCAGCGAGAGGAGCAGCGGGGTCCGGGGCAGCGTCCCGGCCGCCGGAGGCCACCCGCGAACCCCCCGGGAGTCCCGGACCCGCGGTGTCAACTTCGAACAGCTGGGCCTACCGCTTCGTGGTCTCTCCGAGCGCCTCGAGACCACTCACCCCCTGAGTGGGCACAGGAGACCTAATCAGGCCGAGGGGGGCTTATCGTAGGGTGATCTTCTCAGGGGGCGTGCAGCGCCTTCGGCGACTGGGGCGCTGCCCCAGACCCCGCTGTGCTCCGCTTCGCGGAGCGCCACTCCCTGTGGCCGACCCACGCCCTCCTCGAGTGCAGCGAGAGGAGCCACGGGGCCTGGGGCAGCGCCCCAGTCGCCGAAGGCGTCCCCGCCACTCACGTGACCCTAACACGGGTTAGGGCGCGTCCCAGAGCGGTGAAGTTTTTGTTTACATTTGGAGACCGAGAAGAGCTGTCGTCCAGACGAGAGCTGGCGAGGAAGGCAACAATGGTTTCGGTGACGCGAATAATTCCTCAGACCAGCCCGCAGCGCAAGGAGCCGCCGCACTACCATCTGATGGTGATGGCGCTGTTGCAGGTGCGGTTTGGCATGCTGTTCAAGACGATGTTCTTCTTGTCGTGGGCCATTGCGCTTGTGACGGGGTTCCCGGTGCGCATTGGCTGGCTGTGGTGGCTGTTGCCGGTGAGGGCTGTGCCTGTTGTGGTGGCCGGGTTTCTGGTTCTGGTGCTGCGCAAGTACAATTTGCACATTGAAGTGTCCAAGGCGCCGAGTCTGTTTCTGGAGCTGTATGCGAGGTTCACCAAACGCAAGGGCTTTTTCGAGGCTCTGGGCCTCTATGGAGCGTCCAGCTTGCTCTACTTTTGGCTCGTGAAGCACAACATGCGTGATGTGGGCATCACCACAAAGACGCTCAATAACAATTCCTATGAACTGCCGCGCCTCAATGAGCGCTACTTATACATCAGCCTTTTCTCTCTGCTGGTTGCTCTGGGCTACTCGCTTCTACATATCGTGTTCGACCGTGATTATCTGCGCTTCTCGCCTATAGGCGGTGTCTCGGGTGCTAAGAGCACGCCGTTTCACAAGGCCAAAGCCGAAGTGGTTGGTGTGTTGCTGGAATCAGGCTTGTTCGCAGTGGCTGCCACTTTTGGGTTCCCGGTCTTGTACTGGCTGTTTCGGGGCATAATCTGGCGAAACAGCCTGTTTGTAGCTCGATATGTGCTGTTATTCAAACTGCATCGTTCAGGCGAGTACATTAAGTTTCCTCTGTCTTTTGACATGCTGTTCATCACTCTGTTCAGCTCGTTCTTCCTGTTCTTGCTGTGGAACTCGTGCAATGTGGGATTCGATATCTACATGTCACTGGGCCCGCTTCATCGAGGAGTCCTTATCAGCTCCAAAAGCCCTGATCCCAACGGCACCCTCATCACTGGTCTCAAGTCCGCCGGCCGGCCCCTCACAAAGTTACTGGCTTTCCAGGAGCTGGCCTACATCTCTCTTCACGACAGAGTCAGAAGAGCCTCTATTTATAGCGATATCGACAGACCCATTGACCAGTTCGGCCCGCCACCTGCGGTGGCCCTCCGTGTGGCTGCCACCAATAAAAACACCACCTCAGCCTGGGCCGAGATCTACCGTGAGTGTATACTGATCGCAGACGACCTCACCAAGAAGCTGGCCGCGGCCAGCAGTGCAAACTCTTCATCCTCATCGACATCGAAATCTACGTCGACATCGACGACGACGTCGAGGTCGAACAGACATTCTTCATCCGCTGCTAACGGCACTAATAGCCTGGCCGCTGGGCAAACTGCCAACGCGAATGCGCCATTATCACCACCATCGATCAAAATCGTGCGAGACAACATCTTCCTCGACCCTAGTGCAAATGCTAATCACAGGCGGACCAACTCGAAGGTGCTGCGTGCTCGGATTGTCGAAAACCTCGAAGACAAGGACGCCCAGCGCTCTAAAGAAGTCATTTCGGCGCTCAGCGAAGCACGCTCGTTCCTTCACGCCTACCTCGCAAAGTACAAGTCCTTGGCTCCAACTTTCTTAGCCACCAAAGTGGGCGCTCCATTCAGATATACCATCAAGCGCCAGACCAACGCGCTGATTCCAAACGTGGCTCTGTGCAACGACGCGCTGCTGGCTCTGTCCTACCTGGTCTGCTTTTCTATTGATGAAGACACCCTGGGAACCGTGCAGCGCTACATCCCTGACATCCTCTCCACATACCACAAACTGATCCAAGCATTAGAATCATATATCGCTCATCCACCCGTGCACTGGTCAAACCCGCCGTCCACTATCACCCCCGGACTCGTCAACATGTCCACCCGGCGTGCCCGTGAGGTCCTGGAGGCTGCCGACCCTGCCTTCGAGCTCATTGCCGTCCGCTTCAGACCCTACCTCGCCAGCATGGGCCTCCCCGACACTGTAAAACGCCGCGCTCGGCGCGTGGCTGCCGAATCCGATATCGCCTTCTAGCTATATCCTGTAAATTATTATCTGTAACGACCTTATTGCCCCTCCGCTCCTGCTTTCAGCACCTGGCTCCGGAACCCTGAAAATGTCTGGTTGTTCCTGGGAACTTGGGGAGCCCCTCAGGTGGCCGGGGCATGGCGCAGACACACATAAACTTAAGGAGGGGGACTGATACTTGAAATTCTTTCGAGGCCATGGACGTACGTAACTGGCTCCGGCAAATGAGAGACGTTCTTTCTATTTTAGCTATTGTTTATTTATGAATATCGTGCTAAGGATTAACACACTATTACCGCATATCGTGTGTTAATCGAACCATTATTGTGTAATGCAAAGCGGACTTCCGTCTCGAGGACTTCGAAAAGATCCTTGCCATCCTGTTCTGTCTTGACTCGCATCGCACAAGGCAGGTCGTGGGTGTACCGTCGGCCACAACGTCTAGGATTTTAACATTGCTTTGCCTTCGTTAGAGTACTCAGCTCTTTGCGAAGCAGGCTGTTGAATACTATGCGCCAGCACTCGCATTGGCATGCACCCTACATTACAATCCCTGCGTCGTTTCACATATTTGTAACGGTGCAGGCTGAATCCTGTGGGAACTCTGGTTGTCGTCGACTCCAGGATGACTGACGATTCTTATGACTGTCGTTTCCTTGAGCAAGTCAAGTGAAGCAATATTTTTCTGACGTCCAACAATCGAATAACTTTGTTGCTGAGCTCGGAGATCGCAGAGATGAAGGATCATTTTACAATGCTAGTGACGTCTTTGACCACAGCATCATACCTGGAAAATACTAATGAGACTACTGAATTGTATAGCAGTGTTGATATTGAAAGGGTTGAGAAGATGTATGAGAAGCAACTACGCTCCCTATGTGAAAACGACATGCAACTCATGAGATGTCAGCGGAACTCAATATCAGGGTGAACTGGGGTTGGATGAGAGAGTTACACAAATATGTAATTCCAAAAACATTGAGGTAATTTCCACAATTTTCAAATTGAAGGAAGATTCTCAGTTCACTTTGCAGAACGTGTATCAATGTTCCAGACGGCAGTCAAGGGAGTTGTTGTTATTGATAGGGATGTACACATGTTTAAAGCAAAGTACCTCAATACAGACGGAGCAAGATGCTTTTGGAATTTCATTAAGGATGTGGTATTTGACAAGGAACCAATGTCTATGCATTCACCATGTGTTGCTATTACCTATAGATTTCTCGGAATGCAGTCAAATTACTGCACGGTTGGACAGCTCCTCCGACAGCTGGAATCAAGATATGGACCAGTCTCTTCTCTGGATGGTCGAAGAGTGGTTTATGGAGGCAAAGGATTCATGTGAACCATTGGATGTGTGGTGACAGATATGCCAGTCCAAGAACAGTTGCAATGGCATTTCAGCGAGGAGCTGGTATCTACTTTGAAAAGAGTTGGCACTCATTTGACCTATTGGTGCCGATATACCTTGAGCAAGATCAGCCAGATATTCACGACATCAGTATGTTTGATAATGATGCTTTCAAACAGTGGTCGGACGAAGAGAAGTTGAGAGTTGCTAAAGCGTTTTCGGCTGTATTGATCCGAGTAAGCAGTGACCAAAGGACTGGAGATGACAGTAGAATTCACGACAGTATGGCAGAAGAGGTCAAGGGCATATTTGAAGATATTCACATTCAGCTTGGCCCCATTAGGCCGGGAACGTGTGAAGAGAAACCAACATATACTCTTCCAGAATATAAACTCGGCAGAGGAGATCAGAGGAGCCAGTATAGCATACAATATTAGATATTCTGAGGATGGTGCTGCTTGGTCAGAAGAGCTGCAGACTATCATAATGGCTGGTCTTCGCGCGAAACACAAAACTAAGAAGAGAAATTTTCCAAATATGAGTTTACAGGGCTCATTTACTGAAGCTCTTGTGATTGACGATGAGTTTGATAGCATGAGTATAGTGAGGGGACAATTGTTGAAGGCTAGAAAAAGACGACTTTAAACGATTGAAGCACAAGAGGAAAAGGAGAAGAAAAGAGATCTGCATGTGGAGTAGCAAAGGACCCGAGGACCAAACGGACATGTGGGCAAGCTGAGTATCGCAATAAATATTCGAGGATACAGGAGATGACCAGAGTTTGGGCGGCTAGCTGCGCGAGCGTTGCTTCCTGGTATCAGGGAGGCGCCTTCGGAGGCCGGGGCGTCGCCCCGGACCCCTTGTGCTCGCACCGCGAGTGTGGCCCACCCCATTGTGCTCGCTGCACGAGCGTTGTTCCCGGGAACAGGAGGGCGCCTACGGCGATTGGGGCGCTGTCCCAGACCCCCCTATGCTAGGGCCAGGGGGAAGAGAGCCATCCTCTGCTATCGAGGAGTCAGGCGCCCATGGTGTGGCCAGGGAGTGGCCAGGGAGATCTGCAGATTCAAGGCCTGGAAGCGAGCGCCCAATGCTCTGGCCTCGAATGGGAGGACCACTGCGAGGTCCTCGGCTCAGCGGTCTGGTGACTGTAGACGGAGCATCTGAAGAGCTCGGGATTCCTTGAAAAAGCCCGTGAAGCGAGCACAGTGGGGTCCGGGTCTACGGCCGCCAGAGACCCCCTCATGTTCCCCCTGGGGCCACGTGCCAGGCCGGAGGCGCCTCCCTGTTCCTAGGAAGCAACGCTCGCACACAGCGAGCACAATGGGGTCCGGGGCCATGCCCCGGCTGCTCCCAACCTTCCGAGAACAGATACCCCAAGCTCGGCGGAGGCGAGGCAATCTAAACGGCCCGGGGGCCGTCTACTTCTATTTGGTGGTATAGGAGGTCTTCTTGAAGCTGGCCCAGGGCCCCGTGGAAGCTGATGTACCTTTTAGCGGGCTGCTGGGGGTCGAAGACAGAGATCTGGCTGGTGCCGGCGTACAGGACGTCGTCCTCCCACCCGCTTCTGTTGCAGGTGAGAAATGCGATTTTACGTTTGGGTTGCACGGCAATGAAGGGGCTCATTCGTACGAACCAGTAGTTGAGGGTTGAGTAGTCCGGCTCGTCCGGGTCCATTTCGTACTCGAGCTGTTTCTTCTTGAGCTCTTTTGCCTCGGCTGTCGACTGTAAACTCGGGCTCTCGCTGTTCAGCCAGGCCATAGGACACAGCACCAGCGACACATCGTTGTTTAGGGCAGAGTTGGCAAACTCGAACTTTTCAAAGGGTGCTTCAAATTTGTACGGATTCAAGTCCATGCAAATGCCCACTTGGACATCCAGGCCCTCTAACGAGGCCGACTCAAAGGCAGGAGCGTAGCTCTGGAACCCGTCTGGACTCTCAGAACAGCCCCATTCTTCATCCGCCGAATAGAGAAAGGCTTTTCTGTAATTAAACAGCACCTTGCCTGAGGGAGCCACCATGGTGGCCGAATTGTATATAGCATTGGTTTCCGCGCACAGTTCAGGATACCCCACCAGAGTATGGCAGTTCAGGGAGCGTGACATCTCCACAGCCCATTTCGAACTGATTCCCGAACTCGTGGGTTCCAGATACGGAGCGATCTTGTCTCTGCTCTTAAAATTGTAGCCCGTGAAGGCCAGCTCCGGTAGGATCAGCAGATCCAGGGGCCGTCTCTCCGGCCCGCTCTCGCCGCCCACGAAACCGTGGTTCGCCAGAATCCGGTTGGCCCGCTCGATATTGGCCGACACCTGCCCGATCCTCGGGTTTAGTTGGAGCACAGCCACGTTCAGCTTCCGTGACAGCATCCTGTTCACCATCTGCCTGCTCTGGCTCGATCTGGTGATCCTATGATCAAGTCTGCAGGTCTATCCGTCCTATGCCTCCGGCGGCTGGGGCGCTGCCCCAGACCCCGCGGCTCCTCGAGCGAAGCGAGAGGAGAGCCATTCCACCGGGAATAGCGCTCGCGAAGCGAGCACAGCGGGCGGGGTCTGGGGCCGTGTCCTGGCCGCCAGAGGCGCAACCATCTATCTTCCTCCATGGACCCTGCATGGCAGATGCTGCATGGCGGACCCTGCATGCCTCCGGCGGCCGCGGCGCTGCCCCGGACCCCGCAGTTCCTCTCGCTTCACTTGAGGAGGGCTACTCCACCGGGAGCAGAGCTCGCGAAGCGAGCATGGCTGAGTCCGGGGCCGCGTCTCGGCCGCCGGAGGCACGCCCGGCTATCTCCTCTGGGCCCTGCAGGGTGGACCCTACATGCTTCTGGCACGAGAAGTGCCCCTCGCCCCTCCCCGGGAGTAGCGCTCGTTAAGAGAGCACAGAGGAATCCGGGGCGGCGCCTCCGCCGCTGGTGGCGCGCCCGCCTGGACCCAGTACGAAGCAGTAGGTAAGTCATAAGCTTTTCTTGAGAAGTCGTCAATGGTAAGTATAGTCTGTGAGTCTGTCTGTCGGGCCCTCTATATATTTACATTTGTTTTGTGGCAGTCGTTTAGTTCTCGGCGGCGGTCTCAACGGGAGGGGGAGCGGGAGCGGAAGCGGGGGCCACCTCGGCTGCGGACTTCTGCTCGCCGGTCTGGGCCTCCTTCTCCTCTCTCTCCTTGTTTCTATCGTTGGGACCGCGTCTCTTCTTGTGGTCGTTTCTGTTGCGGTTATTGTTGTTGTCACCTCTGCGCTTCCTGTTATTGAAGTTGTTTCGGTTGTTCTTGCCGTCGTCTCTGGCGTTGATGAAGGCGTTGAATTTGTAGGGCTTCTTGCCGCTGGCGTGGGCCGTGAACCCGTGCTCGGCCGCCTTCATGTCGACGTAGGCCTGCTTGGACATGGTCAGCAGCTCGTTGTCGTTGTACTTGGGCTTGGGGTCCAGTGCCAGGAACTTCTCGGCATCGGCCAGTTGCGCAAACTCGACAAATACCGACGACTTGAACTTCTTGTCGTTGTCTCTTCTAAGACGCACTTGCTTGACGCTTCCAAACGTCTCGAAGAACTTCTCGATATCAAACTGTGAAGTGGCCGTCTCCTCTCCAAAACCCTTGGCATACACTGATCTGGCAAAAGCGTCCTGCTTTTCTTCCTTCTTGGGCTCCACAAGTGGTAGCTTGCGTCGCACAAGAGCACCGTCCTCAGAAACCTCCAGCAACTGTTCCGAGCCGCGGAGAGCCTCGGCCACGAGCTTGACATCCTTGAATCGCTTCATACGCGCAAACACACAGATGGTCGAAATAGGCACCCAGCCGTCGTTCTTCTTGGTCAGCTTGTACAGGAACTCGTCCTTGGGCAGGTTCTGGTCCGAGAAGTAGAACTCCACCTGCTTGATGATCTCCTGTGGATCCGACGACTCGGGCAGAACCGCGGCGTTCGACTTCACATTTCTGGCCTTGGTTCCAGCAGTGGAACCCGTAGTACTGGCACTGGCAGCCTTAGCTTCGCTCTCAGCTCCAGCAGCAGCACTAGACTCCTCGGTTCCAGCACTGGCAGTAGCAGTAGCGTCGGAACCAGCGCCAGTGGTAGCAACCTCAGCAGCGGCTTCAGGAGCAACTTCCTGGACCTTGATGGGCTCTTCAGCAGTAGCGACAGCAACGTTTTCGCTCATCCTGGTCTTGTATTCTGTGTGTGTACGTATCAGTAGAAGAATCCCAACCGAGAGAGGAGATTAGACTGACCGTGTACGCTTCTCCTCCTTCTGCATAGATCACTCTGAATATATGTACACATGAAAAAAAAATTCCACTCCTCGAATCGGATCGGCCCTAACCCTGGAATAAATTAGGACCCTGCCTCGAGGCCGCAGGTCCATTTCCTGGGCGCTGCCCCGGACCCCGATGGCCACTCCACCGGGAATGGCCCTCCTGCGAAGCAGGAGCCACGGGGTCCGGGGCAACGCCCCGGCCGCCGGAGGCACACCCACCCCAGGAAAGCCCAGATACCAGATAGCGGCATAGCGACTATATTCTAGAGGACCTGCCGACCCGCACGACGCCGTCCTGCATGAAGGAGCACACGAGCCGGTGGTTGGCGTCGTAGATGCGACCCTTGTAGAGGCCGCGGCCATCGACGGCGCGGTCCGAGTATGTCTCCATGGTGAGCCACTCGACATCGACCTTGGGATCCATGTCGTGGAGCACAAACGAGTGGTCGATGGAGGCGATGCCGCGGATGTAGAACGGCTCGTCCTGGATGTTGAGGATGGTGAAGAGCGAGTTGCGGTCCGACGTGTACAGCAGCGCTGCCACATGCATGTTGGGGTTGTCCGTCAGCTTGTCGTGGCTCTTGAAGAAGTGCATGATCCGCCGGTCGGCCAGCGGCTTGCCCGCGTTGTATGGCTTGGTGTCCAGCTTGCGGGTGTCGATGGGGTGCCTCTCTGGCTGCATGCCCTCGTTCTTGGCCCACACAATATACGCCTCGGTGTCGACGTCGGGGGCTACGGGTGTCTCTAGAATCTGCTCTTTGGTCCGGCGTAGCTCGGGATCTAAATCGCGCTGGAAGTCCAGCTTGCCCTTTTCCCGCGCCTTATACGAGCCAATGGCAATAAAACACAGCTTCGTGGACTCGAAATTGAACCCGGCCATGTCGCTCTCATCCAGCTGGTACACTTTGACCTGGCGCGTCGAGAACGACCGCCCATTCCGCAGCTTCTCCACCACGTATATAAACGGCACGTCGCTGCGCCCTGGCAGAATAAACTCGCCGTGGAAGTTCTGCTTGTGTTAGTTCCGGCGCGCCTCCGGCGGCTGGGGCTCCGCGAGGGCTGGCGTGCCTCCGGCAGCTGGGGCGATGCCCCAGACCCCGCTGTGCCAGCTGCGCTGGCGGCAGGGGCTCCGCAGAGGCCTGTGTACCCTCCGGCGGCTGGAGCACTGCCCGTCGCTCCTCAAGAGGTAGTTTCTGCTGGGCAGGGTGGCCGGACTTACGTGGCAAGTGTACTTCTCGCCGACAGTCAGCGATCCAGCGTACGCGGCCTGGGCCAGGACATGGCCGCCTGGGTTGTTTGTTAGTGCTCGTTTCACTACTCCCATCGCAATGTCCGAAGCGCGTAGCCGTCCACGAACCCACAGCCAACGCCGAGCAGCGGGGTCCAGGGCAGAGCCCCGGCTGCCGGAGGCACACCCAGACAGCACTTACCAAACACTCCCGGGGCCGAGACCGGTTGAAAAGGGACCACCGTGGACTGGAAGCACCACGAGTCTTCGCGGAGGCCGGGAAGGTCGACCTGGCGCAGCTCCATGAGATCCACGAAGGTCTTCTCAGGGGGGTCTACGAGCTTGAAGTTGACAGGCATGGCTTCTGTTCGTTGGACAGCGAGTGATTCTTTGAGATTTACGTTCTCGGCTGGGTTTCTGATTTCAGGTTCTGACCCTGTGATCTGGGCTCCTGGTTCCTTCTGGTCTTCGGTTCCCGTTCACTCAGTCTCCGGTCAAGGTTCGCGGTTTTCGCTTCTCGCTTCTCGCTTCTCGCTTCTTGCTTCTCTCCCACTTGGGTTTTGGTTCTATTTCGCGGCCGGGATGTCAAGCAACTAAGACTGCGGCGATGAGTCGTCTCGGCGCTGGGCAAGAGTATGTAATAGTTAAAGGTCTGGATCACCGATTCGGTTGGCTGGGGAATGAGACCTCATTTTGTGGGGAAATCGGCTGGAATATATACTTCCGAGACTATGCTGATCTGCGCATCTCGATTCTGTTCAGCCGAGGCGAGCTTGTGACAAATCTGAGCCCTGCCAGTTGGCCAGACGACTTCCATGGCCTTTTCACGCCGCTTAAACACCTATCGAGACCAGATTACATTGTCTGGTCTCTCCTCAATACGGTAGCAACTCGGCACACATTCCGTCTGCCCCAGCAGGTCCATGCGGCAGTCGGTACCAGTTATCCCCGACTCTGCAGCTTACGCATTTATATGTATTTAAACCGAGGAAGAGTCCAGCTACAAGTATCATCCTGACTTTTGTTGGTCGGAACTGCGCTGTCGAGAGGGCTCGATCAGTCTCGGTCTGACTCTGGCAGCTGGGGCGCCGCGTTAGACCCCGTAGTTCCTATGGCTACGCTCGAGGACGCGACGCGCCGGTGGACAGGGTCATCAGCGAACCCAAGGTCAGACCTCGCAGTCCTTAGCAACCTAGCCTATATTAATTGGCATGTACTTCTCGCTCTGCTTGGGGGAGGTTCCTGCCTTCTTTTGCGTTCTAGGCATCGGCACTGGATGGATGTCCGGCTCTCCTCGCTTGACCTGGCTCGAGTGATGCTTGCGCAGCGAGTACAGCGGGATCTGGGGCAGCGCCCCAGGTGCCAGAGGCATTGCCGCGACCGGAGACCAGCAGTTCGCGCAGCGAGCACAATGGGGTCTGGGGCAGCGCCCCAGGTGCCAGAGGTATTGTCGGACCGTGGAGTAACTTGCGCAGCGAGCACAACGGGGCCCGGAGCGGGCGCGAGGCTCCAGCTTCAGGGAAATGCAAAGTGGTTAGTATTCAAGTTATATCTAATGCAAGTTGTGGGTGTGGGTGTATATGTGTTTGTGTTGAAGGAGGTCTATCCGGAGTAGTTGGTCTGGAGAGAGAGTGAGAGCGGGGTGGTGTCGTTGGGGTTGACGTCGTCGTAGTCTTCGAGTAGTGGCTGCTGGTGGTGGATCGCAGTCCTGTAGTGGATGGCTGGGGTGGCGCTGAGGACGTCAGACGTCGTGGACGAGCTGGCTGTCTGCGACGGCTGTGAATACGAATGCGAGTGCGAATGCGAATGCGAATATGGATGCGAATGAGAGTGCGAATGGTGGCCCTCGTCCAAATCTCGCTGGTCCGGTCGGCCGTTGCCGTACCAGAACCGCTGGAAGAGAATGGTCAGATCAAAGCACACAGTTCCAGCTGATCCGATGAGAAACGGTAGCTCATTCATGAGAAATTCGCTGGCCTTGGCTCCTCGTGCTTCTTGTGACAGGAGAATAGAGAGGGTGTAGGTGACGTTTCCAGTGAGAGCAGCGGAAAAGAGCAGCATGGACGTGCCCCAAGTAGACTTGCGGCAGAAATTCTTGTAAATCTGTGGCATCCGCGAAGTAACATAGAGGAATGCACATATCCATGCTGACATCCGTCCTATAGTCTCGGCATCAAGGAGTGTACTGGTAGCCATTGGATTTACTGTAGTCGCGGCGGTGGCACTGAAATCGCCAATAGGAACAGCACGTACTTTGCTGAACGAAGCGATGAACGACGAGGTAAGCATTGCTTTCAGGCTCGAACTGCTCAGAGACCTCGAGGCTTTTTTGCTGATAGTTATGGGGGTGGTGGTTTGGTGTAAGCGTGAGTCGCGTCCTGTGCTAATAGCATTCTCTCCAGTCTCTTCGGGAGTATCCTTGCCGTCTAGAATTATCTGTCGTCGATGCTCACGAGACGAGTAGTATATATACTGTACACCAAGAACAATGTCGATGTTGACGTAGTAGAATGCTAGGAAGGTTTGAAACGGAAGCTGGTGTGTTAACAAACAGCCTAACAAATTGGTGAAATCGCCAACAAACCAGTTGAGCAGAAAAGCCCATGATAGTCCATCAACCGATTGGTTGATGTAGTTCTCTGCAATCTGAGGAAGCTGGGCACCTAGCCATGATACGAATGAGATATGTCCAAATATCCATGAAAGAGCTGATAGTTTTCCGTATACACAGTTCCCTGTCAGATAGTATATCCACCCTACAAGATCATTTCCATCGTCTACTAAAGGGCAGGACATGGAAGCCGATCCAAAGACAGGAATCGATGCAATTATGGACGCTGTAGTGTTTACACTCATCGCTGCAGCAGTGAGTAGGTGAATCAAATCAGTCAATGATCACGGTCTGTGGACATGTACTCGGAGGACAAATAATAGACAGTTAACAGCCGGCAACGAGACAAGTCGGTAGACGGTGAATATACGGCGATGAAACAAGTCAATAGACAAAGAATAGAGAGCGATGAGACAAGTCAATGGACAAGAATAGAAGCGACGAGGCAAGTCAATAGACAATGAATAGACCGAGACAAATCAATAGCCAGTCAGTAGAGAGTGAATGTGCCAAGATACGCGAAAAGGACGAGTCAAAGACGATTCTCTTGACAAGAAATGGACCCGTAGTATGCGAAAGACTGATGTTTCTCCCTCGCTATACAGATAGCAGACGGACGGCGCGGTCTACAGAAATGTGCGATCCGTGATCCAGCACGATAAGACCGAGCGTGAAATCAAACTGGTGAGCCTGAAATTGCAACAGACCAAGGTAAGCACGGGCTGAATACTTCTCTTAGGCTAACGATACAGATTCAAGTGCCGACACGATCTCTGAGACGAGACCTACGCGCCACGATTCCCCACTATACGCCTATCAAATCCTTCTGTCCTGTGACTGATAGCTGATAAGCTGATAAGAGATCACATTTAATTAGGCATAGTGCATTGTGATTGGGTTAGGCGGCGATATGCAGTTCTCAGCTGGTCTGGGATGAACCGCCCATCGCGGGGAACAGGTGACGGGTAGACGCATCAAACAGGAATTCTCGCTTGTGTTACGTTCCTTAATTTTGTTGTTTTACTTCCCCTGTTGCTTAATCAACAAGCCTATCAGCTATTACCAAGCTTTTGACACTTTTGAGCCTATTATATATTTAGCATTGGCGCTGGTACGATAAGCCTAAACAGGTTAGTCCTCATACCAAACTGGATAATTACAGATGGTCACGCTTGCATTGTTTGCTGGTAACGGCTAATCGTCAGCCGATCAGGGGTCGTTCCGTCAAGCACTGTATACAGCTACCAAACTATATATGAGGACATATCAGGGGCGGTTCATATTATGAGGCATGCTGTCACTTAAGTACATTTCACATTTCACATTTCATATGGTGTCTATGACTGTGGGAAACACGAGACTGCCCGAACCAGCCAATAGCATAACTGTTGGCTAGGTTCACCTGTCACAATTATACCGCAATGCTGGCTTGGACTTGAATTAAACTTGGCTATATTAAATTATTATATATTAGATATTATCATAGCATAGACCAGTCAGGGTATTGGACGAACAAGACCAATCTGATGTGCAGCGGAGTGCTGGCTCCCAATTCATGGAGGCGTCAGGACCTCGCTAGTATAGGTCACAATGATCTCGTCATCTCTTTTATTGGTAGTTGTCGCTTCATTCAAGATGTTTGCGCTATCACCACCAGTCTCGTTGCTCTCTTTGTTGCTCTTCTCGTTATCCTCGTTGTTCTTATGCTTGCTCCCTTCAACTGCACATCCATTATCAGCCTCTTCGTCAGTCTCGGCCCCACCGTTTCCTTCCTCTCTCTCAACCTCGCTTTCCTCGCTATCGTATTGTCCTTCGTCAAACTCAATTCCAGCAGCTTTCATTAGCTCAGCTGCCTTCATGTCAACTCCGTGCAGTTCTCTCCAGTAACTTATCAAAGCATCTTTGGCCCTGATTTCTCTCTGCAGACCTTCCACCTGATCTTTCAGTGCTGACGCTTCCTCGTTAGTCAGAACACGAATCTTCTCGGTTGATCCAGCATCCCTCGTGCTTTCTTCGTCCTCATCGTCAGACACCCTTCTTCGCTTGCGCGAGGACCCGAGTTCTTCATGATCATTAGCGTTCAAATTGGCATTATCATTATCGTTATCATAAGCATCAGCTGCTTTGGCATAGGCGTTCTTGACAGTATCTATCAGCTTTCCAAAAATCATTGTTCCTGAACGCTTGTTAGTAAGCTGTTGTCATTGCGAAGTCAAAACCGTTACAACTGCGTAACTACAGCGACCTCCGTACCAATCGTACAAGTATCAGTATATATAAGCAACTCTAGCACCTGACCAGCAACTGAAGGACCCACTCTCTATATTCCCAACGCACAGACTATGAGTCTGAAAATGAATACATAATACTATTCACAAGCATAATCTATAACCATTTGCAACAATAATTCTTACCCCTGTAATAAACAAATCCCCTAGGAGTTAGATGAATTTTCAACTGCTAACAATAAAAAATCAGTCAAAAAAAGTTTCCGCCAAGTTCCCTCTCTCAATACCGACCGGTGCAAGTATCAAAGACCAAATTCTTTAATTCCAATTATATAATCCTATAAAATATTAGCTTTGAGGTTTTAATTTTAAGGGGTAAATCAATTGCAGTCCAGGGTAAACTGCGCGCGGCATGACTATACGCTGCGTCTCGCCGCAAACGACAGTGCATAAATATACTGCAAAGGAAGAACGGTACCTCATCAATCTCCTACGCTTTGGCACACCGCATGTCTTGAAATATTCCAATCATATTCTGCTCTTCTCAACCTTAATATACCCCACCAATTCGCGGTCACGGCTACGTGTCGGTTTCCCGCACTTCACTTGCACAAATTTCTTAAAATACTTCAGCATTACTCGTCACGGGCAAAGGCTTTCTTTTTAGGCTGATATTTATTATCAATTGTATTCATTCTCATTCATTCTCATACCCATGCCTATCCATTCATGTCAGTGACATTCTTCACATTCGTTAGCTATATAATTATTTATATATATGCACTTTATTTTGTTGCGATTCTGTTGTACTGCAGACATACCCTGGGCGAAAGATACAGCCAAACGTTGGCGCTCACATTGGCCTGGAAACTCGTGCCTGGAAACTCCTGCGCTGTGGGTCTTGAAGACAGGCTCATCAATGGCTTAATTGATTTATGTCATTAGAAATCGAGTATTGTGTGGTTGGACGTGTTGCAAAACTCACGAAGCACGCGTCCTTGCTGCCCAGCTTGGTGATGTCAGCTACATGGCCAGCTACTGATTCATTCGATAATTCCCGATTCATTCTATATATACAATTGCCACCGACGCTGCATGTGAAGCCAAAATATCAGAATAAACTACTAGAACCATTTGTTGCTATGCAATACCCTGACACGTCTCGAGGACTGCCCAGGATAGCGGCCTGATAACTCGGTTGACTGGGGCCTGGCATGGAATTATAGCCGTTACTTTGAGCACTTGTCGACGGTACTGACATAGGTTCAAACGAGAACTCCGGGTTAAGCGATCCGTAATCTTGTTGAAACGAAGGCTGTAATAGCCCACCAATTGCAGTGGCATTCGCTGACGAATACTGCGACGCTGGGTACAGATATGGCTGCTGGTAGGCATAAGGAGGCTGTGATATTGTCTGACTGTTTTGAGGCTGAGTCGGATTTGATGAGTGATAATGAGGCTGCGACGACGTTTCTGTTCGACTCTGTAATCTATATCCTTGTGGGGCAAGGTCCCTTCCTGTGTTCGGTCTTCCTAACGTGTAGCCATAATCAGCGAGAATTGGATGTTGATAAGCTATTCTTTCTCGCTTAACTATTGGTAATGTGGAAATGGTCGGACTATCCAGCTGTCTCCTGAATGCGGACCCACCGCTCCCACCTCCTTGCCGGCCAAGACTAGTGGTGGGACCGAAGCTGGCCCCCGAAGTGGTTACCAAGGATGTGCTAAGACTTCCACTGGACGATGATGATGGCGATGACGATGGAAGTGATAATGTGGCTGTCGAAGTGTTCGCAGATAATGCACCGACTGTACTCCCCACTCCAGCCCCTGTAGTTGAAGGTGGGAGACTGTTATTCACTCTGAGAGAAGAAGCTGTTCCCTCTACCGATAATGTCTCGACCTTGGAAGCGGTCATTTGTAAAGTTGGAGATAATACCGGTTGGTAACTACCACTCTGATTGTGTCCATGAGTTGCAAAGTCGCTGCGTATTCCTGATTGTATGTTTCCAACACCGGCGTAATTCTCGTTTGATCCGTCCATTCCTTCTACCCAGCTTTGTCTATCCAACTGGTGGCCATTGCTAGGAGGAAAGTGATAAGAGGAGTTTGTAGGGTATACGTAGCCATATTGGCCAGAGCCACCGCCGTAATAAGCTCCTGTCTGGCCAGCCTGTAGCATTTCCGAAGTCGGATACTTCATTGGAGTTTTCATATGATACAAGAAGTTTCCCTTGTGCATGCCTTTGGATATCCTATTCTCCCTTCTACTCCTCCTTCGTTTCATGGTCGACTCTTTCCGCACTCGAACCTTACATCCCTGGTTTGCCATGTCTTTTATCAGAGCACTAGATGTCTCCAGACCAGGAAACATTTTCGGAGAGAACACCGAGATGAGATCAGACAGTATCTGCCCTCGGTGAGCCAAGAGACCACTTTCTGGAACTGCCTCCCACACATTGAACTCTAGATAGTATCGACCCTCCTGTCTAATAGATATGTCATGAAGAATGAAGTAGAACCTTCCCGGCGCCGGCTTACGAATATGAGATAGTGATACTATTGTTGTACCAGTCAATCGATTCGACTCTAAAGACCTCTCAAGTTGACCATTGGGGCCGCTAGGAAGAACTTCATATAGCGATGTGTGTATGATGAAATTAGAAGGTATTTCATCTGTGACCACCTCTCCTTTTCTATCTCTAATTGTGAAGTAAATTACCGGTGGTGGATCTACTGGTCGTCGTGAATCGCCTAGGTATGGTTAGAGCTTTCAATCGATTCCCCATTATTATTCCACTTACACTTTGATCCCCAGCCCATAGCTCTGGCATGAATTGGTTGCTGAACAATCTCCAAGTAATAGGAATATTCTGCCTTGGATTCATTATTGTTACCGGAATATGCCCAACTATCACTTGAATTCATGTCGTTTCGAATCTCTATCATACTTTACATGCCATTAACAAAAAATTCCTGAACTAATGTAACCAAATCAAAGGTCTAATATCCAATTTACCGAAAAATAACTAACTTTTTATATATGAAATCGATACGGACCAGCCCTTTGTTTCTTTTTTAAGCAGTTCAGCTACATTTCCCTTTCTGACATTGGCTATATTTAATAGTTGTCTACATTACCGAGATTCTTGCCCGTGCTGCATGCTGCATCAGAACATGTTGATGGTCGCCTTCACCACTTCCTCCCCTCCTTACATCGACGCAAGGTTTATATACTGGTTTATTAACCTTAACCAATTAGCAGGCACTGTATTTTCGCAAGCCGTGATAATATTTAGTTGGCCTCTTATTGAGGATCCGTTACTATGAATAGAATTGTTATCTCCTCGGTTTAATTCCAATTAGTGAGCCCGTACTTGCCGTTAGCGATTTTCTGCTTCCACGTCAGAATGTTCCTACCCTTTATCGCCTATGCAATACATTTGTTTAATCCTCCCAGGTATTGGGAAACGAAATACCTTGCATAAGGGATATTTTGCCTTTCTTTTTATTGATTAAAGTTTGGCTCATAGAATTCACGGATTCTTGCATTTTAAGCTGGCTCCAGCTCTATGGGTATTTTTTGACAAGCCACAACTCCGACTATAGGATCAGGCGACGCACAGAAAAAAACTTGACCGATGATATAGGGCAAATTAGCAATACGACTTGATCTCTTGCGTCGCTTCCGATTTATCACTGAAAAGTGAGGCTGGATATCGGTCAGCAAAAGAATGAGATATCTTACACGGCACCTGGAATTTTCTTTTTCTACGACTAGTTTCTTGTAATGCTGGCCGAGTTTAAATGAATTTTTTTGAATCATGTGCAAATCCAAGAGAAGCCATTCTGATTGTGAAGGCCTAAAGAAGATTTCTAAGCGGTCTGTTGGGGAATTATCATCTAGTTTTAGACAGAGCGTACACTTATCAATGCTTTATCGTATGTTATTATGAGACATACAGAACAATCTACAGCGTGCACAGCCAAAAGAGATTACTATAAGCTTGCTTGAGAGGCGATAATAACTTTCGAGATTAGCTCTTTCTAAGCTATGAAGACTTCTGTTCAACGAGTTTTCTGGAAGCTGGAAATAATACAACAAGGAGAACGGTGAGAGTCTACACTCGTTATGCCTAATGCTAAATAAGATAAATAAGATTGCGAAGGTATCTTCATAGCTTGTCAGACCCTGCTGTGAAGACTGTTAGTTATAGGCATTGTGAAAACTTGACAGTAGAGTTTGACATGACAATTGTGCATCACGCTAGTAGGATTAGATCAAAAGCAACAGCATACGGATTTCAGTTTGTTAGAATAACTTCCAATTCTGGATATTGGACAAACTGGCCTAATGTGGAAAGAAAGTGCTTGGGGCCAGGTAGGAATTTGATGATTATCTGAGATGAAATGTTTACGTTTTAGGGGAAAATGACTCGGGAATTTGGTAAAATAATAATTCAATCGGCGATTAAAAAGGAGATCAAGTAGTGAGTTTAGAATGGGGTAAATAGGTAATGTTGTAATGCGTAAGAATCAGAGTTTCAACGATACGACGGGGGGTGTGATAAGCAGGGATGCTAACCCTGGGATAAAATAGGCAAAAATGAACATCTGTCTGGAGCGCATGGATAAATTACATATCAGCCATCTTTTCATTTTGCATTATAGACATTCATGTCTCCTTGGAAGCCTGCATGCAGTGACTAGGTTTGCATAGTCCATGCCAATGGCAATGTGTGCCTCTAAAGTCGTATGGCCCTCGGTACGGAAGGTCCGCAATCAGGGGTACGGGCAGTTGGATATGAAATTCTATTGACATGGGGTAAATTAACCGTTCGGGATAATACAATGATCCTCAGACAATGGAGATGGCGGCATTGAAGGCGGCCTACTTGTGCACTTCCCGTGGAGTTCCAGGTGATTAGTAGGCGACCCGACAAAAGAAATGTATTGCGCATTGAGGGAGTACATAGGAATAACACAGAATATTAAAAACAAGTTCAAAGAGGTAAAATATAATTATCAAGAAACCTTGCCTAGAATCATGAAGGCGGAAATGGAAGCTGAGCGTTTTGCCGGGAGGTGCTGAGACAGGTGCAACTTTTATTAGCTGGGACAGACAGTAACAGGAGCAACTGACAGAAGCTCAAAGAGCGGAACGAGTAGGGAACCACCCCTAGTGTTGGTACCGGAAGGATCAGCTGGAAGGAAATATTATGAACCTCGCCGATAGCCGAATACAGAGAGCAAAGCTTCTATAGGCGTGGAATGATATATTATCAATACTACAGTGAAAATCCGTTCGCTCAGATGGCAGCAGCTATGCGGGAGTACTGTAAGCAAGTCGTATGATTGGGATATAGTGGAGGCAACAAATGCGACGGATCTGGCCCAGGCGCAGAAGCAACCATTCATATGGGAACAGAAAATAATGATATTATTATGTGATATAAATAATAAATTTAAAATAGTTCAACAACAAGAGCTCGAAAAAAAAGCAAGCCAGTTGAAAATCAGCATAGACCACCAGTTGCGGCCGAATTGAGAGGAGGGGTCGATAATTGGCAGGTCACAATTCCCTTGATTGTCGGTTGTGTTCCCGAGGCATGTATGGAGAAAGCAATTCTTCTCGCTGAGATTCGGGACCTTTTTCCATTTGCTGATTCTCGCATCGTGCAGATAGAGATACAGCAAGGTGCATACAACTCAGATTAAGTTTATCAAGCATGTATATCTTAAATTGTTTTAGGAAATAGATCTGTGAACTTCATGCAGACTTGAGGGGAGGTCCATTTCTCCACGGCCGCTCGGGCATTCTCCGACAGTTGAGACAATAGAATCCCGGCAGCAACGGCGCCTGGGCCAGGTTATGGGAACAAGTGGAAATGAAACAGGACTCTTCCTTTGTTCAGTTGCTTCCATGTATTCCATACCTGTACGCAAGCAAAGGGCTCCAGAACAGAGTTTCCTATATACCCCCTAGTCTGTTTTTTGGTGGTATAATTATGGTTACGGATCTATGAAAGTCTGGCTATGCGGGCTGACTTGTCTAAACTGATGTGAGCTTAGGCACTGGAGCGGATCAAGTGGAACGCGTGAGCCTCCTGAACTGCTCTGTGCCTGATCAGCTTATTTCAGAGCCTAGAGTGGGGACTCCAACACAGACCGTGATGGAAGTTTCGCAAATTCGGCTGCGTCACGAATTATGCTATGGGTGTAATGGGAATGCTGACGGTCACGGCAGCGGCGCAGCCAGCAACTGCAGGGACGAGTGTATCATGTCGGGGAAGCACTCTGCTGACTGGCAAATCCTGGGTACTTCTAGACCGTCCTTGGCAACCGCCAGTGAAAGAAAACGATGGATCTGGCTAAGACGTACACCAGCTATTTAGCAATAGTGATAGAGGACGGCGGTGAAGCTACCCGGGCGTGCCTGATACCCTCATTGCTACGAGTCGCTCCAAACTGCCAGATCAATGCTTCGCGAATTAAATCCAATCTGGCTGGCGGGAATGGCTGGAGATCACATAGGTTTCCATGCTTGCATTCCTGCTTCGACGGACGTATGGAAGGTTTGTAGCACAGGCCATAACCGGGGCCAGACCACATAGACACAGCGATGGCCTGAGATATTGCTCTCTCTGGCCACTTCGCTACATATATACGAACTGTCATCGAGGACCAGCCTGTCACCAATACTAGGGCTTTTCCCGCCAGATGGTAAGCCCGCACGCATGCTCCCTGATCCGGGTCGTTCTCGTTGGCGGCGGGCAGGGTGTGCTTTCGCCAGCAGAGGGGCTCCGCCGTCCCTGAGTTCTCGCCCTGAGCTCATCGGCCTGGACGAATGGGCCGGGCGGACCTAGGCCTTTCAGAACGCCTCCGGCGGTCAGTACTGCCCCGAACTCCGCTGCTCCTCGTGCGCAGGGGCTGGTCTGCGTGAGGAGATGCCTCTACCGGGAAGCTGTAGTCGTGTCAGGCTTCTCTCTCTACTCGTACTTCCCATCGGGATGGGACTAGCTAAGTTAATTTGCCAATATGCTATGCACATCTGCAAGAGAAGCAGAGCCGAGCTCCGGATAGCCAGGGACACCGGCGCGCAGGCCTGCAGCCGGGAGTCTGCCCGGCACCTAGCTATGTCACTCAGATACCGCTACGGGCGGACGGCCTGGCTATGATCTCCCAGCCTATGCCCGCATGGCTCTGTAACTGAGACCCGCCTCCAGTGGAACAGCCGGCGGGCTGTGCCTCCGGCGGCCGGGGCGCTGCCCCGGACCCCGCTGTGCTCGCTGCGCGAGCGCCACTCCCAGGAATGACCCCCCTCAGCGCCCGGGTAGCAGGGCCCATGGCGGCGCCCGGCCCGTTGTGCTCGTTCGCGAGCCCGCTTTCCAGGCTGCCAATAGGTCTGATTAACTCAGAGGGAGAAGAAAATAAACTATAGACTCGAACACGCTACGCTAACAGCAATGTGAAATTATAATGTTGAGTGTCTTAAATACATGCACTAACTAACATATCCACACTCCTTAGATACATCTCGTATAAGCGTGATTTAATGTTACCCGGCCGAATAGCCGATAGATGTGGCTTCGTTACCCGGCAGTTGACTATCTCTGTCTTTCAGCTCGGCATATTGATAAATCTCTACATCTTCGTAAATATAGCTCGTCAAATCAGACGGTGCTGGTCGGCCGGGGCTGAGTTTGCTTGGTTCTCAGCTGGGGTGGAGTGAAGCCTTCTCGGACTCCTTCTCGGACAGCCGGTGGGCCGCCCCTTCATTCCTGTCCCAGCATATGTGCGGCGGGCTGCTCCACAGCACAAGGATCAGGCCAATAGGGAGCGAGAGAGGATCTGGCACATCAGGGCGGCACCGTCATTGTACCTCGCATCTGTAAGGTTAAGACAGGCGGAGACGCGCGAGCGTGCATTGTGAGAAGCCAGGTGGCTCTGCATCAACCCGCAGAAGCCAGGCCTCAGGCAGTTAGGTCTTACTTAGCTAGCAGCGGCGGCTTAGGGCTGGGCTGAAACATCACATGGGGCGGCCCTCGGCCGGTATATAAACAGTTGATGGGGATGTAATTTTAAGTTCTCCTTCTTTTCTTGATTAGATCAAATTTGCTATATTTTGACCCGAATTGATTCCATTCTGCAACAATGAACTTCATCTCCAACGCTCTTGAACAAGAAGGCCAACAGGAACTCCAAAAGGAGGTTTCTGGCTTTATCGGCGGCCAGTCTGGCTCCAACAATGGCCAACAGGGTGAACAAGGTCAACAGCAGCAGGGCCAGCAACAGGGCCAGCAGCAACAGGGTGGTCAATACGACTCTTACATCGAGAAGGGTCTTGAGTACGCCGAGTCCAATGTTCTTCACCAGAACGCTTCCAACTTCTCTTCTGAGAACCAGGCTGCCACCGTAAGTATATTTTAATGTGAAGTGATGATATGTGATCTGTGGAGAAGTGAAATCTCAATGACTATACTAACATTCATCATTGTAGAAGTTTATTGACAAGGAAATTGATAGCTACTCCAACAGACAGTAGATTAATGATCTAGATTTCTGAGCTATAAACCAGCACTGCTTAAATTGAATGTACTTTTCTAAACACATGAGCCGGGACACAGCTGAGTCGAGACGAGAGGATGCGCGATCCAGCCGTCAAGCTGCCACCTGTGCGATGCCCAATCACTTCGAAATCTGATCGACCTCGATCCCTTATCAGCTAGCCCCTACAGTCCTCATGGCGCCTTTCTGGTCGGCTGCATCTCTCACGCTTACCCGGCTTCGTGTCCCACCGCTGTCCGCTGGTCCTCTACCAGCTCTCCTCCCCGTTCCCACGGGCTCCTCGTACGGCCGCTGGCCCTCTCGTGGTCCGCTAGCCGCCTGATCCTTGCCTGGCTGCTGGGGCGCTGCCCCAGACCCACTGCTACTCTCGCTGCGCTCGGGGAGGGCCACTCCAATGGGAACGGGACCCATCTGGCCCAGACAGGCAGTCCGGCGCCCTCGCGAAGCGAGCACAATGGGGTGTGGGGCCACGGCCCAGTCGCCGGAGGCGATTTACCCCAGCGGAGCAGGTTCCGTCGACAGTGGTTCCTCACCCCCTGAAAATGCTCGCGCAGGTTACCCTGCCTGCAGGGAGTATTTATTTCAGCAGAATTTTTTTTTTCTGGCTGAAACTTTTACCACACTTGTTGCAAAGGAAACATGGCAGTTCGAGCTAGCGAACACGGAGATCGAGGAGTGAACTGGGATCTGGAAGCAGACGAGTTAAATGTGTGACTGGCTTGCGGGCTGTAGCTGTGATTGACATGCTACTGGCGAGCTTGTGATCATTGGCCTTCTGTTGACAGATCCGGTCCAGCCTCTGGTCTAGGATGAGCTGTGTTGGAACGCCTGTGGAGCTTTGCTGATTATGTAACTGTGTACCGCATCGCGTATACCCGGGGCAAAAAAAGGTAGGTTAGAGCACGTCCAAGCAATGGCTGGTGCCAGTGACAATAGCAGGTGGGGGGTGATTTGAAAATCAAACAAACGGACTGAGGATGTATATGCAGGACTTTAAAAAGATACTTAGGAATTCTTCGTTTATGACCCCATCTCGATCTGATCGGTTGTCAGTGAAAGCGCTACAATTGGTTGCACAGGCGGATCTATGAATTGATCTCGGACCGGTATTGGTCGGACTTTCTATATTATGACCAACCTACTAACTTGTGGATAGGTACGAACTAGATGCTGACGGTCTTCATTTATTCCACAGAAGAAGCTTGATTGATGAATGTTTTCACAAACTTTCTGTTCGGCGATTCCTGAGCCTTGAACTAAACATGCATCACCATCTGACTTGCAAGCATACCATTCTCTTGTGGAGACTCGGCCTGCCTGGCTGCCTGGCTGCCTGGCTAGTTGTCGGGCTGGCTACGTTGACTTGAGACCAGCTAACTAACAGATCTGTAGCATGACAGATTGATAATGCCGAACTTATCACGACTTTCAAGGAAGTCAACGAGGGGTTGCTGTCTGTAGACCAGAAGCTGTCCCAATACCACAAACGAAGTAAGTGACTCTGGTGCGCGATAGCGCCTGCTGAACCGTGATTCAATGATGATAAAACTTTTTTCAGTTCTGCTTCTGACAAGTAGTGAAGATAACCCTTTACCAAAGCTCAAATATCTGAAACGAATCACAGTGCTCCTGGCGTTTAGGCTCTCTCTGTTCCAACAGACCTAATCTGCAACCGCAATACTAACATTCGCTCAGCCTACCCCCTAATACCACATACCCTCTCTGCCCTATATATAGCCTCAGCTGACAGCCAATACCATTCCCCTGCCACTACTCTACCCGCGGCAACAGCCTCGGACTCGACCGAGACTCGACCGGGACCTGACCTGCCTCCGGCAGCTGGGGCGCTGCCCCAGACCCGCTGCTCCTCTCGCTGCACTCGAGTCCGGCCACTCCCGGGAGTCACGCTCGCAAAGCAAGCACTACGGGCCCAGTCAGTGCCCGGCCGCCGGAAGCAACACCCCCTTACACAGACGCCTCCGGCAGCTGGGGTGCCCCAGACCCGCGGCTCCTCTCGCTGTGGTCGTGTCGCCACTCCCGGGAGCTACGCTCGCGAAACGAGCACAGCGAGTCCGGGCAGCGCCCAGTCGCCGAAGACATCCTAGCGTTGGCCGCTCAAGCCGACTGCACGATTCCAGGCAGAGTCCGGCGGTCGGAGGTAGGCAGAGGCGCGATATCGTATCATATTTTTATACACAAAACTAACAAATCATCAGTATATTCGTAGAGAACCATTTTATTAACAAATAATTTATTCGGCCTTGGTGTAGGTGTATTGCTTGCTGTGACCAATGACGGGCTTGATGATGCCCTGGGCCTCGAGGTCCTTGAGGGCACGACGGGCCAACGAGCCACCGATCTTCAGTCTGTCGACAAGGACAGAAACAGTGACCAGCTTGTAGGTAGCGGCCTCCTTGAAGATACGGTCGTACAAAGGCTGGTCAAGGATGACGTGGTGCTGAGCCTTGTCCTTGACCTTTCCCTTACTCCACTTCTTCTTCTTGGACTTACCGCCGGACATGGCGGCAGCAGCCTTGGCTGCCTTAGATTGTTGAATCTTAGGAGGCATTCTGATAAGGTTAGTAGTGATTCAGATGGATAGGGATAGGGAGTGAATTCAATGCGAGTGAGCAAACAGCTTGAGCAGGAAGAGACGGCGTAGCAACAGTAGAAGGCTATCAGAGAATCCTGTATCTGGGAGTTCAAACTGGGCTGGAAAGAATAAACAGATACTCTATCCGCCGCTGTCATTGCACCGAAAGGTTCTTCAGTCTGGTACAAGTCGCAAATATCACCAACCGAACAAACTTCTGTGGTCATAAGCATTGCGTAGTGTTCTCTCGGCTTCTCAGACGGAACACCCGCATACAATCATAAGCCAGAAACCACCAGGTTCATATCAATTTTGCACTACACTGCTCTGTCCAGGCTCGCCATGTTCAGCCCCTATCGGATTTCAACGACCTCAGGTTCGCTGTACCATTTCATTCACACTCTCGCTGCTCGTTTTTCCGCCTACTCGTCACTCGCACATCACTCTCACTACAATCGCCGTCGCAACATACTTTTTGTCTTTCTAGTCGAGTAAACTGTACTACTTCAAAAAGATAGAGAACAGATTCAACTGATGAGCCTGGCGCTCGATATTAGCTCGCGTCTGCAGAGTTCCGGTCTCGCAGCGTGAGTCGGTCTCTACGCCTCTCTGCCAAAGCTTCCTAAATAGGCAATAGGCAATAATCCGATGTGACTGCTAAAGCTTCTCCTGCTGTTTCGGGAACTCGAATATTTCCAGCCGTGCGTTCAGGGTCCAGCAGGGACCCCGTGCCTCCGGCAGCTGGGGCGCTGCCCCAGACCCCGTTGTGCTCCGCTTCGCGGAGCGCCCCCGCCTCCGGGGGCCATAGCCCTCCTCGAGCGTAGCGAGAGGAGCCACGGGGTCCGGGGCAGCGCCCCGGTCGCCGAAGGCCGACCGGCCCCTCCCCAGCCCAGTCTCACATACCCCGCTGATGCTCTGCGAACCCCGACGGCTGGCTGCACTGATTCCGGTCGGCTGCCAGACGTTAGGAGGAGCAGAGCAGTTTGGGCCTGAGTGCTGGCCGGGGCTGGCTGAAGAGCGAGTTTGTGGATGCACGGCTGTAGAGAGCCCAAGCAGCTCTCTGGTGATGAAGAACATGTGCAGAGTGCAGTTAGTGCGTAGAAGTACGGTAGTTACGTCTGATCGCGAATTTATTTATTGTTTGGTCTGGCCGCTTCGAAAGACCGGCGAGATTGAAGAGCAGTGCGAGTGCCGAAGTTTTGGGCTCAACGGCCGTGATTGTTCCTGGGACGTCTGGGCATCCCTCTGTAGCTGGCCTCCACAGCTCAGCAGCTAACACACAAAGCTCCACCCGTTCGCAGGGTGTTTAGGAAGCTGCGATCCAATTGCAATAGCAAATTCACAGTGGACAGTGGACAGTTGACGTTGCTTACGAACTGCGTGAATTCTGGTGGATTCTGGATCGATTGGCCATTAGGTGAATCATCGCGTGCGCTTCTTTTGCGCATTATTTCCGTTATTGCCTAGATCAAAGACCGATGTCTAAACGACGCCCAGATCTCCAAATTACCAGGGAGAACGAAGATGAGGGCCGCCCGGAAGACCCTGTCGACCCGGTTCGTCGTGCCAGTGCCTCGACTCTCGCTGGAAGGAAGATAGCCCAGCCTCGCAAGCGGCGGGTAGGAATCAACGGCACCACTGCTGGTTCGGATGTTGGTGCTGCCGGGTCTGGTGGTCCTGTGTTTGGCGGCAGCACCACAGGCAATCCGTTCGCTGCTCTTTCTAATATCAATGCGAGCGGTGCAGCCGATGCACCTGCCAAGGTGAACCCGTTTGCTTCACTTGCTACCAAGCCCTTGAGCAGCGCGACTCCCAATGCCAACCCTTTTGCTGGCCTTGGTGCTGGCAGCAGTACTACCAACACTACCAACTCGTCGATTACGGCAGCAGGTGGTTTCTCAAGCGGTTTAACGGGCGGGTTCTCAGGCGGTTTCACAAGCGGTTTCACTGGTTTCAGTGCTACAAGCACTGCTATCGCCTCTGCTACTAGTAACGGCACCAGTAGTCTTGAATCTGCACCTAAGCCTTCAAAAGAAATCCTCTATACGGCTTTGAACGAGAACTTTTTCGAGAACATCTCTGCTCTCTTCAAGTCCAACAGCAGCCAATCCTGGAAGCCTACCATTGAAAAGTATCTAAAATATGTCGACGACATCGAATCTGGCAGAGCTTCTAGCAGCAAGACCATTGAAGCCACCCAGAAGCCGCTGAATGGATTCGCTGCTTCGTCACTTACTGCGCCTTCTGCCAATACCAAGAATACAAGTGCAAACGCAGATACCGGTACAAATGGCTTTAGCACAAGTTCTAACGCTAACACTGGTTCTGGTATTACTGGTGCTAGCTTTACTGCTGGTTTCGGCAGTAGCACTGGAGCAGGAAAACTTGCATTCACGCCCTCGACGTCTGCACCTTCAGCTCCTGCTGTGAAGCCTTTTACATTCGCGCACGCGTCTGTTCCCGCCGCTGATTCGAAAAGCCAGGAAGCTGAGACCAGTAGTAAGGGCGTCACGGTAAAACCAGACAATGACTCGGATTCGGACTCGGACTCAGATTCGGAATCTGAAGAGCCTAAAAAAGAAATCAAAATTGAAGGACCAAAATTCACCTTGGACAAACTTCCAACAGCCAAGCGAGTACCCTTTTCCTTTGACAAACCTGCACCAAAGAAGAAAGACGACTCGGACTCCGACTCAGAAGACGATATTAAAATCGAAGGTCCAACCTTCACTCTATCCAAACTGCCAACATCTAAAAACGCACCATTCACTTTAAAGAAGGACGACGCTGCAGCCACGACTGCCCCTTTTGCATCTGGTTTTGGCAACGGCACCGTACCAACAGGGACAGAGACTAAAGACTCACCCGCAGGTGAAAAGAAGCAGAACTCCTTCTCTTTCGGTGCGCTAACTGCCAAAAGTAGCGATACTGGCTCTGACGGCTCTGGCGCTGGCTCTAGCGCTGGCTCCAACCCTGGTTCCAACACTGGCTCCAACACTGACTCCAGCACTGGCTCGAGCAGTGGCTCTAGTTTTCCATCTTTCGGCTCAAACTCAACTTCTGCGACCACTGCCACTCCTTCGTTTTCGTTTAATTCATCTTCAAAACCCGGCTCTGCTACTGTTGACAAGCAGTCTGCCACTAACAATACTGGCGAGCCTATCGCGGCCACTACACCGAATCCTTTCACTGCTACGCAGACGACTGTTAAAGACCATTCATGGAACCCAGACAAAGGGATTAAGTTTGGTTCTCAAGACAGCGGCTCGACTCCAGCGTTCGGAGCTACAGTTGCAGGTGCTACTGCATCCTCTGCTACCATACCCGATGCCACAGAAGCGGATAAAGGCGTTTCATCGAAACCGCCGTCGCTTTTCTCTGCGGGAACTAATGCCAGTTCCACCGGCAGCACTCTCTTCGGATCAGGCTCAACTGTGAAACCCTTCAGCTTCAACCCTCCGTCAACAACTTCAGCCACTGCCTCAAACCCTAGTCCGATTATCAATCCCTTCAGCTTCTCAGCCCCCAGCAGTGGAGGTTCAACGACGCCCTTTTCGTTCGGTGCCTCGTCTGGTAAAACATCAGCTGTCAACACTACCAGTGCCACCGCAACGCCGTTTTCTTTCGGTGCCTCTTCTGGAAGCGCCGCCGCCGCCAAAGTACCTACACCCTTTTCATTTGGTGCCTCGGCCACTCCGTTCTCGCTTGCTACACCTGCACAACCATCTAACCCGGGCTCGACCGTCAGTACAGGGCCCAGTGGCGAAGATGGCGACGATTCCATGCCTCTGGAGCCACAGACCGACCTCTCTGGAAAGGGTGCTGGAGAAGAAGATGAAGACACGGTCTACGAAAAGAAGGCCAAAGTTTACGAGTTTGTCGACAAAGAGTATAAAGTCCTAGGACTAGGTCCACTCCGAGTTCTTGCTCACAAGACTAATGGCAAATCACGAGTGCTAGTTCGCGCTGAAGGCTCGGGGCGCATAGTGTTCAACAGCTTGCTTCGCAAAGAGCTGAAGTACTCTAACGAAGGCAAAGGCAATGTCAAAATCTTAGACGTCAAGGCCGACGGTACACCTACGACCTATCTTGTGCGAGTCAAGACAGAACAGGATGGCAAGGATTTGTTCGAGGTTCTCGAGAGACAGAAGTCCTGATAGTTGTTCTATCAATGATATATTTTTGTACATTTAAGACATGCTTTCTGGGCTAAACGGGCTAAGCTCGGGTCGGGTATATCGCCTGGGTACCGGCCAGATGCCGCGCTTGGCTTTGAGCGTTGCAGGATGAATCTAATAAGATTTGTTTAGCATTATAGAGTGATGGTATTCTCGTATCACGAGAAGGGCATAATATAGGTAGAAGCATTAATCAAGCCAATAGCTAGAATAGAGACAAAGTGGATCGTATTACATACCTGTTAAAGCTCGCTTTTTTAGACATTCCATACAATGATTTTAAACTGACCGTCGACCAGATAGAGTGGATTTCTCAGCTGTCCCCGGACCTGCAGATCTTTCTTACATTTTACTGGCCAAAATTTCCACTTCGCTCGCTACTTCTTCGGATCGGCTCCTGTTCAATATATCAGATTATTCCTCCTCCTCCTCCTCCTCCTCCTCCTCCTCCTCATTTTCGTCCTTCTCATCTTTCTCATCCTGCTCATCCTCATCATCCGTCTCATCCACCCCGTCTTCTTCAGACGTTGAATCGCCATGTTTTCGTTTCGTTCCCAGTCGTATTTTTCCAGCCTTCAACAGTCGTTCCCTCGCTATACTCATGCCATCAAACTCATCGTCAATCGCAAGAGCTTCAGTAAATGAACGCATTAAAGTCATTTGGAAAATTTCTCTTCTTAGCTTTGTGTTTCGCGCGAAGGCCAGCCATTAAGATAGTCAGTAGCTCTTCTGACCAAGAAACACCTTCCTCAGAATATCTAACATTGCATGCTATACTGATCTCCTCTGCTGAGGGATTATCCCCGAGTTTATATTCTGGAAGAGTATATGTTGGTTTTACGATCTACCCACAAATGAGAGTGGCCCTGAACGAGGAGAGAATAAATAACTTAGGTACATAATCTATCTAATGCAAAGCAGAGTATTAGTGGGTCCAAAGTCGGACCGTCTTGTCTTTACCTCCGGATCCAACACGGCGGCCATCGACGCTCCAGTCAACAGCGTAGACCTCGTCAGCGTGGCCCGGAAGGTCAGACTGGAGCTTTTTGGTACGAACGTCCCAGACTTTGAGTGTGGTATCTTTGGATGAGCTCACAAGCAGGCGGCAGTCACTGGACCAAGCGGATTGGTACACTGGGGCAACATGACCGCGGAAGGTGGACACGAACTTGCCATCCCTTCCATCCCAAAGCTTGATGGAGTTGTCGAATGATGAGGATGCAATGTATCTTCCGTCGGGAGAAAATGTTACATGATTGACCAGTTTCTGGTGGCCTGTCATTCTGAGAAGTGGCTTAGTGTTACGAGAAGGCTCCCAGAGAAACATAGTGAAGTCGTCGCTGGCAGTAACGATACGCTCTGATACAACGCCGCTGACCTTGGCGAGTTTTTCAAATCTCTCTAGAGCCTTGGCCTTGTAATCGGCAGGAGTTCCCTCCCAATGTCCCTTCTCATCAAATGGGCCAGTTCGGAGAGCGAATTCGGTGGACAGGGCAAGGTGGTTGACCCAGTGGGCATGCGATGTGAGAGTGTTGACCAGTCGACCATCTTTGCCGTTCCATACTTTAATTGTCTTATCGTGAGAGGTAGAATAGATTAGTCCTAGACCGCCCCATTTTACACAGCTGACCGATGACTTGTGGCCACTCATTGAGTACTGACAGATGTGTCTCTCGAGGTCCCACACTCGAACAGTAGTGTCTTTAGAAGAAGACACTAATCTAGGGACACTGTGTCCGTCTTCGAGGAGATGATATGGCTCCCAGCTAAGAGATGTAATCCACTTGGAATGACCAACAAGAGGTGCTCCAACTGGCTCACCAGTCTTGGAGTTCCAGATACGGATGGTGTTGTCCATTGAGCCAGTGGCAATCAGCTTTCCGTCAGGAGACCAACTGACTGCCAAAACCCAGCCCGTGTGACCCTTGAGTGTCTTTAAAGGTGTCTGCGTATCACAGTCCCAGATTCTCGCAGTAGAATCTCCACTTCCAGAAACCATTCTTGACGAAGTGTGAGGTGCAAACTGCACAGCCAGAATTGTCGAACCGTGGCCCGAGATGGAAGCTGACGATCTTGTGATAGGCTTAACTTTGAACACAGCTCGTGGAGTATATACAAGTGTAAGATGGTCTTCAGTCGACTTGTGGCCCGGCTTCAACACCGAGGTATAGATATTGTCAGTAATATCAACCAGTGTGTCATTATTGGCATCAGTGGACTTTTTCAGCAATGAGAAGGAGAATGGAACCGGTTCATCTGAACCAAGGAGCTCGTTTAACAACAGCTCCAACTGCTTCTCAGTGGCATTTCCAGGAACTCTGATATTACCGCCAACCAAATCACCAGTATCAGAGGCTTGGAAGTTGATAACTACATTAGGGAGGTCGTCGGGAATGCCCTCGATCTCTTTAGGCTGCTGAGCAGCTCGCTTCTGCTTCTTCGACGGAGGGGGGATAACCGTGGCCATAGCTGATTCAAGCAATCGCCAAACACCAAAGACAATGTCTAGATCTGATGGAATAGGCCTTCACGTTCATCATACAACAGACAGTGCACTTAGCCCCGGCCAGGGTCCCTCTGACCCGCACGGCTGGAAATTTTTTCAGGTATAACATGCACTGTGCTAGGGTTCTAAAACGTTTGTAGTAAAAGATAGTGGCAGACATGCACGTTATATGCACCATCTTATCAGATTTTTCAGTAGATCATCTGTCCACCTCAGGCATTTGTTTACTCTCCTGATCTCTTTCCATTATCCGCTTTCCCCTTCTTTAATTTATTCTTCTGATTTGTTTCAGTGCATTTATTTATTTGTCAACTTTTAAAATGGATGAGCTAAGACAGGCTAATGGTGATTCGGGTTCGTTGGAGGTTCTTCGTGCTACTCTTTTAAATCTGGACGGCAAGACTCCTCTGGCCAACAGGTTTAGAGCCCTTTTCCATTTGAAATCTCTTGGATCAGAAGGCAACGAGAAAGCTATTGATATTATCGCCGAGGGATTCAAGGACCCTTCAGAGCTGCTGAAGCATGAACTTGCTTACGTTCTTGGTCAGACTAAGCAGGTCTGTGCTGTCAAGCCCTTGTTAGAAACTCTTGAGAATTTGGACCAGCAGGCCATGGTCCGTCACGAGGCCGCTGAAGCCCTTGGAGCTATTGGAGATGACTCTGTGCTAGCTGTGCTGGAAAAGTTTTACAAAGATGATCCTCTTGAAGTGGTTCGACAAACTTGTGAACTAGCTATTGAGCGTATTAAATGGGAGCACTCTCAAGCCAAAGAAACCGAGGATCTGGAAACCAGCGCCTTCTCCTCAATCGATCCTGCCCCTCCACTACCAAAAGATCAGCAGCAAATTGATAAACTGCGAACTCTGCTTAACAATCAAGATGAGCCCCTGTTCCAAAGATACCGTGCCATGTTTCGACTACGGGATATTGGTTCATTAGAAGCAGTCGAGGCACTGGCATCCGGTTTTGACGACTCTTCAGCACTCTTCCGCCACGAAATAGCTTATGTGTTCGGGCAGATGTGCGATCCCGCTAGTGTGCCTGCCCTCATTAAAGTGCTCAATAACGACCAGGAGGAGTCTATGGTGCGCCACGAGGCGGCTGAGGCCCTAGGATCTATAGCTACCGATGAGGTTCTACCCGTGCTTTCCAAGTTTGCCAAAGACAACGAGACTGTTGTGCGCCAGTCGGCAGAGGTGGCCCTCGACATGTATGAGTTCGAAAACTCGGACCAAGTTGACTACACCCAGATCCCGGCCAATTAATTTAATTTATCCACCCTCAGCACTTTAGTTTGTAGCTGTGCTGCATTTGAGTCATCATTCACTTGACTATCTAGTTTGTGAGCTGTGGCGCTCATACGTGCCGATTATAAGGGGCGCTAATTTTTGCTTTAGATAGTTTCCGGAGAAATAAACATCTGTAAGTAACATTTTCAAAAATGAGATGATATTTATACACTGAAGAGCCTGTCTCCGGGCACATACAAAAGGTAAGACGCTAAATTGCGAAAGATTAGTTCTATTCTCATCGATTAGCGTGAATACCTAGAGGATGTCCGTATCGAACAGTTCTCAAAGCGAGATTGAGACCAGTCGTGTGAATGAATCAGGAGTCTGCGACTCAATGACAACCATCCCAACCGTGTTACTCGGAAAATAATACAAGTCGCTGGGTCTAATGAATCAGTGCTGGCGCCCGACTCCACCTTAGCGAGAGGAGCAGCGGGGTCTGTGGCAGCGCCTCAGCCTCGTTCCAACTCAAACCAGCACTGAGGAGAGCGAGGGAGGAGTCGTAAGAATAAATAAAATGTACAGAGCGCCGAACTAATTGTTTGTGCGGAACTTGTAACCACACTTGGGACAGGTGTAGAAGACAGTGGCACCTTCGTCGGCTGAACGCAGTTGTAAGGTGTGGTACTGCATCTCGTCGTGACCGCACTGGGGGCACTTCTCCTTGATGGTGGCGCCTTCATCCACGTCGTCCTTCTTCAGCACTGTCTTAACTACTGACTGTTTCGACTTCAGCGTCGACGGGAAGGCGTCGTCCGACGACCGCGTCACCACGGTCAGGTTCTCAAAATCTGGATGGGAGTTAGAGCGTGGTCTGGCATCAGGCTAGGGACTGTGCCTCCGGCGGCCGGGGCGCTGCCCCGGACCCCGTGGCTTCTCGAGCGTAGCTCGAGGAGACTGCCAACTCCGTAACACGAAAAAGGCACATACTTTTGGAGGGGTAGGACTGGCCACACTGTCGGCACTCGAGGTTTTTCGTGCGGTCGACGATACTGTCGAGCAGGTTACCACAATCGACGCAGAATATCAGACTTCCGACTACTGACATGGCTGGCTGGTGAAGTTGAAGAATGCAAGAGGCAATGCAAATGGGTTGGATTTGGCTGTGAAGCAGCTAGTGATAGAAGGAGCTCTGGGGCTGCTGGGTTCGTGTATTGACTGACAGTTTGGATGGTACCTCGAGGTGGATGATCGCCGGAATATATTTTCACGCTGATCGATCCTAGAGCCCTGAGCGCTGCAGGGCCTTCTGCACCCCTGTAGTAGAATATCCCGGCTCGCACGGCAGAAGCGTGGAAAATCAGTGTCTCGCAAAGCACGTACTATATTTTCTTCTACGCGGTTCTCATGTTGGCGAATTGATCTGTACCAGCTTATCAATACCAGCAGTCATCTAACAAAAATGGCTCAACAAATGGCAATGCCCGACCTGTCGAATGCCATTGTGGCACAGGACGAGATGGGCCGTCCCTTCATCATCGTCAGAGAGTGAGTACGCCCGTCCGGGCCCCGTGCCTGACCATTTGCCAGGGGCTATGGCTGTCAGGCTGTAACAGCCTTTGGCGGGTTCTGAGCACATTAGAAAATAGAAACTAACCTCGTCCCAGCCAAGGAAAGAAGCAGAGGTACGTCATGTTGTGGGTCTCTTGGCCTGGGAAGCTGGAAGGGTGCCTCCGGCGGCTGGGCGCTGCCCCAGACCCCGCTGTGCTCTCGTTCGCGAGCAGCTTTGGCTTGCCCACCAGTCTGCACCCCCGACAATTGATCCTTGATCCCAGCAAAACCCGTGACTCTCAAGGCATCCATACCCGCAAGCTGGCGGTCGGCCCTCCTCGAGCGCAGCGAGAGAAGCTACGGGGTTCGGGGCAGCGCCCCGGCCGCCGGAGGCGCTTCCCACCCTCACGCAGCAGCACTAACCAGCGTAGAACACATGGAATCGAGGCGACCAAGTCGCACATTCTGGCTGCGAGAACCGTTGGCAATATCGTGAAGACATCGCTGGGCCCGCGTGGTCTGGACAAGATTCTCATTTCGCCGGACGGAGATATTACAGTTACCAATGATGGAGCGACGATTCTGGGCCAGATGCAGTTGGACAATCAGATTGCGAAGCTGCTGGTGGAGCTGTCGAAAAGTCAGGACGAGGAGATTGGTGACGGTACTACCGGTGTGGTTGTCATTGCGGCAGCTCTGCTGGAACAAGCTTTGGAGCTGATTGATAAGGGCATTCATCCTATTCGCATTGCTGACGGGTTCGACGAGGCCTGTAAAATTGCAGTTGCTCATTTAGATAAGATTGCTGATATTGTTCCTGTCAGCGAGGAGGATAAGTCGAATCTGTTAAAGGCGGCCAGAACCAGTTTGGGCAGCAAAATCGTGTCCAAAGCCCATGAGACGTTTGCTCAGATTGCCGTCGACGCTGTTTTGTCGGTTGCTGATATGGAGCGTCGCGACGTGGATTTCGAGCTTATTAAAGTCGACGGCAAGCAGGGCGGCTCACTGGCTGATACACACCTTGTGCACGGAGTCATTCTTGACAAGGACATGTCGCACCCACAGATGCCTCACGAAATCAAAGATGTCAAACTGGCTATTTTGACGTGTCCGTTCGAACCACCCAAGCCCAAGACTAAGCACAAGCTCGACATCTCCACTGTTGACGAGTTCAAGAAACTACAGACCTACGAACAGGACAAGTTCAAGCAGATGATTGAGTACGTCAAAGACTCCGGAGCCAATCTCGTTATTTGCCAGTGGGGTTTCGATGACGAGGCCAACCACCTGCTGCTACAGAATGACTTGCCTGCTGTAAGATGGGTCGGCGGCCCAGAAATCGAGCTCATTGCTATGGCCACCCAGGGCCGTATTGTGCCCCGATTCGAGGACTTGACCAACTCCAAGCTCGGCTCCGCCGGTCTTGTTCGCCAGCTCGAGTTTGGTACCACCCGCGACAGAATGCTGGTCATCGAGCAGTGCGCCAATGCAAAGGCTGTGACGGTTCTTGTACGGGGAAGCAATCAAATGATCATTGACGAAGCTAAGCGAGCGCTACACGACGCCCTGTGTGTGGTGCGTAATCTTGTTACTGATAATCGAGTCGTCTATGGAGGAGGTGCTGCTGAGATCGCCTGTTCCGTGGCTGTGGCCGAGGCTGCTGACCAGCGCACTGGTATCGACCAATACGCGTTCCGCGCCTTTGCTACTGCTCTGGACGCTATTCCCATGGCCCTGGCCGAGAACTCAGGCATGCCGCCAATCGAGTCGCTGGCCTCGGTCAAGTCCAGACAGGTCAACGAGGACAACGCCCGCCTTGGTATCGACTGTCTCGGCACCGGCACAAACGACATGAAGGAGAACTTCGTCATCGACCCTCTCGCCGGCAAGCGGCAGCAGCTGCTGCTGGCCACCCAGCTCACCCGCATGATCCTTAAAATCAACGACGTCATCGTCAATGGCACTGACGAGTACTAGACCCGGGATTGTATAAAATAAACGTGCCTGCTATCACCCTTGATTGTCGTCGCCTCCGGCGACCGGGGCGGGAGGCACGGGGAGAATCTCCCCGTCACCCTTGTCCCCTCTCAGCCTTCAGAATCAGTCCCTCGGCCCGACCCTGTAAAAATGCCACTCAAAATATAATTTTTCAAAATCAGTGTACTTAGCAGAAAGGTTAGGGTCCAGCAGTAATCACTTTTTCAAGAAATAATTAAAAGATAGCGACATATGCAGAACCATTTATTGTGCTCTAACCTGGCCCCGAGATCGAGATAAATTCGGCTGACAAGTTCAAAAATGGCGTCTGGTTCTCCGATAGAGGGTCTTTCGGACGAGGCGTTCGAGCTTCATCGAACTATGATAGCGAAGAAAGTCCCTGGCGGCCTGTTCACCCAGGCCGAGCTGCTGAGCATGACCAACATCCCGAACAATAAAGTGCTAATGGAGTATATCCAAACATTAGTGAACCACCAGATGATCAAGCTGGCTCAGGACAGCCAAGGGTTGTGTTTCCAGGCTGTTACTATTGAAGATGCCCAGAAAGTGAAAAATATGACCAGTGACGAAGCCATGGTATACTCATATATCGAAACGGCCGGCCGTGAAGGTATCTGGACAAAAACAATCAAAATGAGGACCAACCTTCATCAGAGCATTGTCTTGCGGTGTCTCAAGAGTTTAGAGAACCAGCGATATATCAAGGCTATCAAATCGGTCAAGTACCCGACCCGGAAAATATACATGCTAGCCACGTTGCAGCCGTCGGTCGAGGTGACTGGTGGCCCTTGGTTTACGGACTCAGAGCTTGATTCCGAGTTCATTGAGAACTTGCTAAACATCACATGGAGATACGTGGTATCGCTGACGTTCCCGCGTGCATTTGAACAGGACAACTTCTCAGGCGGCAAAGGGCCACAGCAAGCGACGTATCCAGCCAGCTACAAAGGATATCCCTCGGTGACCCAAATCCACAAGTTTGTCACTGACAGCGGCATCACCAACGTCGAACTGGGTGTTTCGGACATCCGGGCGCTGTGCGAAGTGCTCGTTTACGACGACAGGCTCGAGCGCCGCGACGCCGGGTTCAGCTACAAAGCCACCTGGCAGAGCGTAGTCGCCTTTGGCGGCGGCTTCGAGGGCGATGAGCACGAGGATGCTCTGGACGGCTTCACCGAGTCGCCCTGCGGCCGCTGTCCTGTCGTCGACCATTGCGGCAAAGACGGCCCTGTCAACGCCGAAGAATGCGTCTACTACGACGAATGGCTCATTAACTGAGCTCTCCCCGCTCTCGCATAGCATAATGACATATTTATTCTCTCCTTCTTCACCGCTACTCCCACCCTCGGCGGGCATGCCTCCGGCGGCCGGGGCGCTGCCTCGGACCCCGGTGCTCCTCTCGCTGCTCTCGAGTTGGGCAGGGCACAGGTGGTTTGGGGCGTGCCTCCAGCGGCCGGGCGCTGCCCGGACCCGTAGTGCTCGCTGCGCGAGCTCCCTCGCTCCGCTTTCCGAGGTCAAAGCGCAGGTTTCCTGCCCGCAGGCCAACGTTGCTCGCGAAGCGAGCACAACGGGTCCGGGCAGCGCCCGGCCGCCGGAGGCATGCCCCGAACCCCCGGCCGACATAAGACTGTCGTATATATATTTAGATACCTCGTAGAAAACAAAACAAAAGCAGAAATCGTACACAGAAGAAGAGGGGGGAGTTACCGTTTTTGGCGAGCGAGCTGCTCGTACTCGGCCTCGAGCGCTCTGATCTGTGTGTGGGTGTCTTCGAGGTCTTTGTTGAGCTCGTCTCGCTTGCGGATGAGGGTTGCTTCCCAGGTTCTGAATCGGGCCTCGGCCGCTTTGACCTGCTCGCTGAATGACTTGCGCAGTGCGTCTTCTTCTTCCTTGTACTTGGGGTTGACAAGGCGGTGGGTACGGCCCTCGCCAAACTGCCGGGTCTCCATCTGCTGGCTCCGGTACGCCTCGTAGTGCAGCTCTTCGGTGGACAGAATCAGGTCCAGCATGTGGGTGCGGATCAATAAGTTACGCAGTTTGTTGAAGTCGCAGTGCTCGTCGTTCTCGACCTCGGCCACGCCCCACAGATATTGGCGTCCCTTCACAGGCTTGCCGTCTCCTACTACAATATCTTTTTCCGAGGCAATCACCGAATATGGCATGCTATCGTAGATGGCATGTGCTATAGCACCGGCGCCGTTGACGCCGTTGGCACCGCCAGCAGCAGCGGCAGCAGAAATGTTGGAGCTGGGTCCCAGCTCTTCTTCAGTGGCTGGTCGATATACCTGGATATTCTGAACATGGAGAGTCTGTCTGATTCTGTCTTTGAACGAGTTGATTTCCTCCTTTGAGAGGGTGTCGGCTTTTGCAATCACCGGGATGACATTGACTCGTGTCGATAGTTTGCGGATGGTCTCAATGTCCAGAGGCTTAAGGCCATGGCCAGTGGGCCGGATAAAGTACACACAGGCATGGACTCTCATGTCCACCTTGTCCTTACGGTTGGGCTGCTGTTCCTGGCGCATGTACGACTCGTGCTGGTCATCGATAAATTCGACCAGAGGCTGCCAGGCGTCGCGATTGTTGACATTGTCACCAAATCCAGGAGTGTCGACGATGTTCAGACGAACTTTGAACCCCTTCTCCTCCAGCTCGGCCTTGGTCACCGAGATCTCCACCGTCTTCTGGATGGGCTTCCTGTGTCTAGAGGCGTCATCGTTATATCCCTTGACGGTGGTGGAAAAGAGTGTGTTAACGAACGTCGTCTTGCCCAGCCCGCTCTCGCCTGCTAGCATGATTGTGAAGGTGGCTCCTCTGCGGGCCACAATCTTGTAGCTGTCATTGAGTTAGCTGCGTGTTCAGGATCGGACGGGCGAGCGTCTCTCCCGAGCCCTCCTCGAGCGCAGCGAGAGGAGCCACGGGTCCGGGCAGAGCCCGGCCGCCGGAGGCACGTCCCCTGAATGACCGCACTTACCGCTGGTTAGGCAGGTTGGGGATTCCAATGGCAGTCATTTTCAGGATTTTTCGGTGTGCGTGAGTGTAGGGTTCGGCCCGTGTGCTGGGAGCGCGGGGTAAAGGGGGAATTAAACGGTGCCGACGTCGCTGGGCGTGGAATCCAAGGCAAAACTGTCCTGCTGAGAGTGAAATTCGCTGATGTGTTTAGACGCGACTGGCCTGGCATTTTAAGGGGGTTCACGCGGCTGTGCCTGCTTCGCCCATGCATGGAATATAAACAGTTCATGCGCCATGCACCCGTCAGGGTCCCGCTGTAAATGTCCGAGTGGCAATCGGTTAGTAGTGTCCTGGCTCGGAGATGGTCAAACCCACCCTAACGTACCTTTCAATCGCTCTGATCTCTCAGATTATATTGCATTGATTCGAGAGGTGTGGTATCTGTGGAGAGGGTGGATGTTAAGTCGAGAGCGGTTCCCGGAGCGCGTACTGGCATGACACAGGGCTTTATCCCTGAATTTCTCGTTGCAGAATGCTAGCTGGTGAGGTATGCACTACCGATTCCTGAATAGACGACTGGATCAATGCTCCTGGAGGCGGGAGGTAGGGCGTGAGGACCATGAGCTCGTGGTCTAATACCACTTGCGCGTATACACGTATAAGAAGAAATGAAAGTTACAGGCGTGGTTCACGGCACCTCTTATAAGCTACCATATGAAACCAATTTGCTACGTGCATACGCTGTACGCATTCATCAGACCTGTTTCCGAGATGAATGTTTCAGTTCAAGCTCAGAAGGCCCTTAGCCCTGGGAACAAATGCGTGCTATCTAACGACAGAGCAAAAGAACTGCGAATAAAAAAATACGAAATTGCATTAGTTTCGAATGCCATAGTGCACACACAAGCAGTAAAAATATCCAGGGATTGAACCTGCTGCTACTTCCACGACAGGGCTCGAACCTGCAATCTCCTGATTCGTAGTCAGACGCCTTGCCAATTAGGCCACGTGGAACGCTTAACGACAAAAAAATTCGTCTGTCACTCACAAGTCAGCTAACCGGTTGTGTTCGCTTATCCAGCGGAGAGCAGCAAGAGCCTATCCTCCCTCCACGGCCGGCCACTACCACCACTCGACCCGAACCCTCGGTCTCCGGGTCCCACACAGCGGCCCACGGCCGCATCCATGGCCTGGAAGTGCCCCTCACCCGCTTTAGCCGCTGGAGGTAGAGTTAGCGGTGTTTTGGGGGAGCATACCTCCAAACGCCAATAGACTGTCTTCATAGAGACACCGAGATCATGCCACTGTCACAGCGGTACATGGTATTGCAAGATAGCTACATTGTACGTATCCATCGCCAGGTGAATAGGTACAACCCAATGCGAGTATCATGGGGGATGCAATTCAAAGACACCACCTTTTCAGAAGCGGTTACTACCTTTTATGAAAGTTCTCCACAGGCTAATGTATTTCAAGACCGGATCACTAAACATAAGCCACCGTGGAAAGCCGAGAATAGGAAACGCCAGGATCAAGCTTGGAAGGTCAAGACTGAGCTCTCGAACATGATTTATCAAAGGGAATTTGTAATATGGAATTCAGAATATCAGGCGTCTGCCAAGGGAGAGTTTTACCGGTCAATCACTCAACCTTAGTTATATCAGGCAGCTATCAGAAACCCTTTGCGGTATTCCATTGCGAACTGTCCAAAGCGCGAGTTAAGTAAGCTGATACAGTTAAGAACAGCCAAGGGAGCGTTTGATATGTTCTTCAAAAGGTTTAAGGTCCGAAACCGATCCCACCAGTGCTCGTGTGGAGAGGGAGAAGACGTTATGAGTGTACGCTTAAGGCAAATCAAAGAGTGATCCTGCGCAGAGCTTCCCATGAGTTGGATCTTAAAGTTCTTCTTGACTCCAAGAAGGGCTTAGAGGCAGTTCCAAGACTCCTCACTTATTGTAGACGTTGATACTCTCATGGTAGAGCTAGCTAGCAAAGGATTTTTCCTGGTAGGGTTGTAGACCTCTATGCCGAAAGATTTTCCCAATGCTGTCCAAAACTTGGAAGAGAATTCAGCGACGTCAAAAATGCCGAAAGCCATAAACCGCCTGCAATCAGGCCAACATATGAGCAGTCCTCCTGAAATATGTGTAATGGTGGAAGTATTATTATTATGAATATATTATACCGCGGTAACCCGTCGGTTAGTTGGAGGAATGTGATAGGTGCTTCTCTTCAGCATCAGTTTGCTTTCTTCCTTCGTTTCTTCCTACTTTGAGTATCGCATTTCTTACACGCCCTAGGTTATGCAAAGTCAGGATTGTAGCCACAACTTAGATTCCTGCGATTATCACACATTTTGAAACAGTGCCTGCCATCGATTCCACATGATGAACGACGAATCCTATGTGTATCGTTTTGTTGAGCTACGTCAAGTAAAAGCATATAATGCTAAGGTCAGGGAAATTGCTGAAAGTGTTAAGGCATTAGAAGGAGTTAATGGAGACATAATAACACTTAACTTATGTGGCTTTGAATTCGTAAAACTAGTGGCGTCTTTGAACAGGGCATCATACGTGGAAGCTATTAAGTACTGTACCAAATTGTATGAGAATGGTGGTATTGAAAGAGTCAAGGAGTTGTATTGGCAACAACTATATTCTAGTTGTGAAGGCAGTACACAACAACTCATGAACTGCGTAGAAGATTTCTTGTTGATAATGTTAACGATACCCAATATATCGGCAAACTGGAGTTAAATGGACAGTTGAGGCAATCTGTAGGGCCAGGGGTATCCGGTTACGTTCCACAGCTTTCGAGTTGAAGAAGTACTCTCAATTCACTCTTCCGAGCGTTGCATTGGTGTTCCGAACGGCAGTAAAAGGAGTTCCTGTTGATACGAATGTAGATTTGTTTAGAGCTGAGTACCTCAACCCTGAGGGAGCAAGTCGTTTCTGGGATCTCATCAGGGATGTGGTCTACGACAGGATGTCAATGTCTACGTATTCATCGTGTGTTACTATTATACAGGGGAGGATGTCTGGAAAATCCAGGTAGATCAGAAATATGCGTACACTGCGTATATCTGCATCAGGCATGAGAGGAGCACGGGATATCCGATACGAACGTTTTCGGGAATTGTGGATCCGAAGGCCAGTGTGAATCTTGTCGAGGGGCTGGTGGATAGTTCATATTTTGCCAGAGAGTGTTGCTATTACTGCTTTGTATGCTCAGGATTATGGCTGAAAGAATAGTGGATGGGGATAATCGGTTCAGCAGTCATCACAAATTCTGGGACTTCCAAGAAAATATTCAAAAGAATCAGCGAACATTTGAGTCCATAGTTTTGCAGAGATATGTAGACGAGTTGAAAGCATTTGGGAAACCATAGAGCAGTAAGAGTTAGTATCGGTACTTTTGGTCGTGACGGCACAAACAGAAGGAGTTCTGCTTCTGTTCACTTGCGGGAGAGTCTTAGCCTGGCTCTCTTGGTGGACCGCTATTGCCGAAAGCAAATGCAAAAGGGGAAGGGCCAAATAAGTTTATTAGAGCAGCGGTGAGGTTTCGTTCCACATGGTTTTGTATAATCGTTTGCCACAGACAGAAAAGCGAGCATTGATCAAGATGGCTGATCGTCTTAATCGTCTCATGGATGTCAACGTGACAAGGGTTCGATATTCAACAGAGACATAGAATTTACGCATACATGGTCCTTGTAGAGACTTTCCAGCACAGATTAGGCAAATGACCAAGATGACTGAGCTGCGAGGTTGACTTCGTCAAAAAACAATCAACGCAGAGATCAGAAGAGGCTCAGAGAGTAACAGACCAACAAGAGAACGCGGTATCTAAATGGAGGACCCTGTTTGAGTCTGTCTGTAATAGCAGAAAATAAGCACAACAGTACGAGAGAGGACTACAATGTATGGCAGTCTCGACCTATTATGGCACAACAGAATTACGAATCCTAATCAACAAAATTATACCAGATCTCTTTGTTCCCAGCGATTTAAGGTGAATGATGTATATAATTTTCAACATATCGCTATATTTACTGCCGTGAAGCTGGACAGAAACGTGTAAAATGCGTGAAATACCTGGCAATTTTTTTGAAAAAAAATCACATCCTGCATGATACCTGCATGACGACCGCATGAAACCTACATACACATGCACATATATGCAACTAAGCAAGATGTCATATCGAGCACTCTGCGTCGGCTTGCAGTAGATAAGAGATACAAGTGGGGTACTTTCCACGTGAGATGACGAGTTTTTGTTGCAGGCGAAGATAAGGTCGCAAAATATAAATATACTTGTTAAACCTTAATAATTTGTCTGTCTCAATCCACTATTGATAAGCAGATAACCATGCCTAATGAACTTGTGATGTATAGCCAAAACGGCTCTAATGACACTGACCATGACGATCATGACAACAATATATGGTCCAAAATTACATGGTTGGCCGAGCAACTTAGGTCGCTAGCTGGAGCAATGTATGAGCTGGCAGCTCTTTTGACTGAAGCAGGAATGCGAATGGTTGAAGTAGTTCATCGGAATGTAGTTAGGATTCTTGAACTGCTAGGAGGGGCTTCTAAAGGGTATGATGATATGAAGCAGTCTTTCCCACAGCTGGTAGATGCATTAACAGGTTTTCTCAATTTGAAAACAAGGGAATGGACAAGACGATTTATGAATGACCCCAAGGACGAGGATATCTTCCGTGAAGCCATTATGCAGATAGTACAAGGAGCAAACACTATGATAAATCTGCTTCAAAGAGAACCGAGAACGCCGGAGAGAATACCACTGCTAATTGAGGCTTAGTTAAGAAGTGGTAACGTATTATTGACTGTGTTAGGAGATAAACGGCGGGTTATAAAGCAATATAAATCAAATTGAGGGTTAAACGAATATAGTAAAATATATTTTCTGTTACTTAGCTTGCAGTGTCTTTTCACTCTCTTCTCCTTCTCTTCTTTTATCTGAGAAGCTTATGTGCTGTGTGAGCTACTGGGTTCTCATTTAGATACTGAATGCTCACTACTCAGCAAGAATAGGCTACGGCATGTACTCAGAACACGCCGTGACGACCTGCTTCGAACATTCAAGCACTTCTTGACAGAGTACAATGGACGCGCTCTACTATACCATTTTGAGCGTGCACAAATGGGATCGAAATTGATGTACAGTTGTAAGGCGAGCGACAAAGGCTGCCATATTATTTTTTGAACTCGCCATCGTTGTTGCTACGAACCACTTTGACTTTGGTAGAGTATTGACGTTCTATCAGGGCGATCTAGTAGACTCACTGGCGCGTAACCTTGGTAAAAATGGCGTGTGGGTTGTCTCTCGAAGGTTAGCACCAAGCAGCTATTGTGGTCGTCGGAGCTCTCACGATCTTCCCAACCCGAGAACAGCCAAGGAGACGGGCTTGTCCAGTCCGGGCTAGTTGCAGCCCAGGGAGTGTTCTTAACAGATGTAACAACATATATAATTGATAGAGAAACTATCAGGACTTGACCTCGAAAAGATCTTCGCCATCCAGTTCCGTTTTGACTCGCACAAGGTGTGTGGTAGGATCTTGACGTTGCTTTTGCCTCCGCCACATTACTTGCTTTGCGAAGCAAGCTGCTGAACACGATGTGCCCTAAGGCTTCAGCGCGAACAGGGACTCGCGATTTGCCATTCGTCTTGTGAGCACAAGAGTATTACGGATGACCAACTGAGGGAGGAAAAGATAGAGGAGAGCCCAAATCAACATTGGCGCGGCGTTAGAACATGGGGTAATGAACCGCATCTGGCTCTGAATTAGGAAACTAGTGGACTCTTTAGCCGAGGGTTCGTATCTTGAAAAGCATGAGAAGGCTCCTGAATTGTATAAAACTGATGGTATTGAAAGAATCAAAGAGGTGTATGAACAGCAGCTACGTTCTTTTTGTGAGGGCAGCACGCAGCTCATGGGCTGTGTAGAAGAGTTTCTTGTTGATAATGTTATAGGTACTCAATATATAGGTAAACTGGGTTGGTTAAGCCGTTGGCGTAATATGTAGGGCCAAAGGTCTCCAGTTACGTTCCAAAGCTTTTGAATTCAGTGAGGATTGTCATGCCGGCCAGCGTTGCCCCACCCCGCTACCCTGTCATATCACTTCACGGCAGTAGGCTTGAACACTTGATTGTCATGTCATTCCAGTTATCATCGTATTTCCTTTTTTTTGACTCATTCTTCTCTGAAGTCCCTGTCTGCCGCAGGTATATAAATTTAGATTACTAGCCAGCAGAAACTCAAGTTCTGAAAAATGTCTGTCCAATTACCTCTGTTAGCAGGCACCAGAACTGACCCTGATAATTATTCCAACTCTAAATCTGGTTTACTTTATTTTGCCTCAAGCGCCTGTTGATTGAGAATCCTCTGATTCACGACCATATTCACAACCCTCAACAACTGCCTCATCCAATCTTCGTAATAACTGAAACCAACGGGGACCCCCAGACCAGAGTTAGTCCTCGACATAATCCCTTCGGCAAATAGATTGTCCCTCGACCAGATCAACGCGGTTAAAGGATATCTCTCCGACCACTTTCGAACCAAGGTTATTTCACAGTTGACCTAAATTATTTCAACTTCACCAACGAACCAGCGCCATCCATTGAAAATGCATCTAGAGCGTTACTCAAAGTTCTTCTTGCTCTGCCCTTCTATCAATTTGTTGTTTTTGATTCTGTTTCTGTTGATTCAGTTTGGGCCAGGACCATTCTTGAAGTTCTCTTAGCTCAGAAACCCGCTTTGAAGTATCTGGCACTTTATGGGCCCACCGTCTTAGTAATGGCAGAAACCGAGGCACATCGATGGGTCAAGTAAAACACAGGGTCCTTTGCATATACCTGATCTTGTACCGGCTTGGCCATCCGAAGAACTGCGATTTGAAACCATCTAGTGATTCATGACCCTAGACCTAGTGTCAATAGAGGATGGTGTGAGCCAAGGTCTAAGGCTAAAAGCTACACAACTGTTACGGCTCCCGGCACATGGGGCCGCAAAATCACAGCGGTCTTATTGGTAGACTTTCTGTTTGGAAACAATAGACAAACTCTTAATGGTCTTCATTTCGATGGTCATTATATGGCCAATGGCAATGTTCACCGGGACCACTCTGTCGAAATCGATCTCACAGCTACAGAAGTTGTAGAAGGGACAACTTTAGTTACGCCCGCAGTATCGGCAATAACAGCAGCTGGATCCGTCAGGGTCCCACTTTCAGGTTTGGATAATATTCAGTGGCCAGGATACGCGCAGACCTCCTTATTATCAGTGAACCAGGTACTGTTTATCGTGAAGGCAGCATTTCATCGCTTTGCTGATGACTGTAGACGGCGACGACACCTACACTCAGCGCTGCGATATTGCCCACGGAAGACGAAGAGGCTGCACTAGATATAGAACTATTTGCGCTCGGCTCATGTTATGTTTTAGACCCAGAAATTTTGAGAAATTGGCGAATTCTGACGGTTGCGACGGCCGTACCTTTTCAGAACAGCTGTTTCTCCGTCTGGCAGGGAGTGCTGCCCGTACATGGAACATGATACTCCTTATAAAGAGAAACTTCTCTCTTTGTCTGCTGGCATTACCAGAATTATTGAGGAAGAGTCTCATTACCTTCGAGACTCCCACTATGCAACGGGATTTTGAGAATACCGTCTTGGGTGTTGTGAATCGCTCAGAGTCCAATGATGCTGAGATTCTGCTAACTGCTAGGTCTGTGGTTGCGACGATTTGTGTTATGTGTTCCATCGTCGGAGTTCCTATTGTGACGGTCGCCGACAGGGTCGGTAGGATCATTAGGGATGCCGCTGAGGAATCTTGCTGCAGACGGTCCCCAAAATCCTGCTGAAGAAGGTCCCCAGGATCTTGCTGAAGAGGAAGGTGGCCAAAATCTTGCCGGAAAAGGTCCTCAAAATCCTGATGAAGACGGTCACCAGGATCTTGATGAGCACGCCGCCAACACGTTGAAAGAGTTGAAGAGCTCGCTGGGCAAGTGGCCAGAGTGGCCAGAGCCATTGCCCGGCTTGCTCGAAGACTTCCGCTAGTGGACCAAAGACTACAAGCAGAGCGAGAGATGCAAGAAAGCCAATAGTATATAGAAGCATACTAAGACTAAACTGTGAGAGAAAACTTGATTCATTGTTATAGTTTAATAAATTAATTTTAGCTTCGGGATTGCTGTATTCTTCATTCTTTAGACTGTGCGCATAACGAGCGGAAGAGAATGTGCTTGGCTGGTGGTCCGTATCGAGTTCACAAGAAGAACCACGGAATCAGAGACTGCTCCTGGATACCTGTGATCAACAAAGATCGGCCTCTACATTTATAGCTGACATTTCCGTCTCTAGACTCCTAGGACTACAGACAGAGGCGCCGCCGAGACGCTACTACCCGTCTTGGTACGCTGGCCCTGGCCATGTCCAACTATTCTTGGACGATGAAGCGTTGTCCGAAAACGACAGAGGGCAACTGGGCGTTTTTCCAGATCGTGGCTCTTATACCTCCGCTTGAGTTGAGGAGCGTCTGATTAGGCCAGACCTCGCCAGCCAGTCAAGTGGAACAGGACCCCAATCATACCGCTTGACTGGATGAGCTTACCATTCCTTGCCACTCCGTATGATCTCGTATCATACCATATCATAGTTTCCAGTTGGCCCTCGGTGGCGCCTACCTCGCAAAGTGGATAGATGTTGGCCGCACTCGAGTGTCCAGTACTCTGCCCTGGCCATCGGACGAACTCCGAAACAGCTCGAGGTCTAGTTTACGCTCCAACGGTTCACTGACTTCTGCTATCTGCGAGCAAGTGCCAGAGCGCAGCGGGAGGGTCCACAGGGTCTCAAACCTGTTCGCAAAGTGATCACATACGGGTCTGTGTTCTGGGCAGAACCTGGCCACGGTATGACCTGCATGGTTCGGAGTTCCAACCAGAGCCATCTACCAATGTTCTCAATCTCTTTCTACTACGGACAGATCTGCTAACTTCCCTATTATGCTAGCAGATCTGGTAATTCAACCACACCACGTTGTAGGCCCCCAGCGACCGGGCAGTGCCCTGGACCCCGTAGCTCGGCCTTCGCGAGCGTAGTAGTAGTCTATTAATTGTATTAAATATTCTATCAGCTATTCTATCACAAATGCAGTCCGTTCGATGGCGTGGCCGTCGTTGCGACGGGACGGTGGTAGCGGCAGTGTCGCAACATAGGTGGTGGTGGTTGTGGTTGTGGCGGTGGTGGTGTCTGGTTTTTTTTTTCAGTTTTCTCGTTTATGCGTGTTTATTCCTCTTCGGAGAGGAGCTTCTCGGCGTCAAGGGCAGCCATACAGCCGGAGCCGGCAGAGGTGATAGCCTGGCGGTAGCGCTTATCCTGGACGTCACCGGCAGCAAAGAGACCCTTGACTGAGGTCAGCGAGGTGCCAGGCACGGTCTTGACGTATCCGTCCTCATCGGTCTCGACTTGGCCCTTGACAATGGCTGTGGCAGGGACGTGGCCAATGGCGTAGAATAATCCGTTGGCTTCAACGTCTTTGGTCTCGCCAGTGACAACGTTCTTGACAGCAACGTGGGTCAACAGCTTACCACTGCCCTTAGCCTCGACGGAAACAGTGTTGTACAGAATCTCGACCTTGGGATGCGAGGCAAGTCTCTTGGCCATGACTGCCGAGGCCCGCAAATGGTCCTTACGGACGAGCACCGTTACCTTGGAGCCATATTTTGTGAGGAAAAGAGCCTCTTCAGCAGCAGAGTCTCCACCACCGATGACCACCAAAGGCTTGTTTCTGAAAATAGGAACAGCACCGTCGCAAACAGCACAGGCGGAAATGCCTTGCTGCCAGTAGGTCTCTTCTCCAGGCAGGTGAAGACGCTTGGCCGAAGCACCGGTGGCTAGGATAATAGCGTCGGCAGTGTGTGGCTCGGCGTCCTCGTTGTATTCGGTCCAGAACTTGAAAGGGCGTTCCGACAGGTCCAACTTGGCCACGGTCTCGGTAATAATCTCGGTGCCAAAACGCTCTGACTGCTTTCTCATGTTCTCCATGAGCTCGGTACCGCCAATACCGGCAGGGAAGCCTGGGAAGTTCTCAATGTCGGTGGTCGTGGTGAGCTGGCCGCCAGCAGCAACGCCGTTGGCGAGCATTCCTTCGTACAGAACAGGCTTCATCTCTGCTCTGGCAAGATACACGGCAGCCGTGTGGGCGGCAGGGCCCGATCCAATGATGACGACGCGGTTGTGGGTCATGTTTGATGTGTTTGAACTGGAAGTTGAACTGGACGTTCCGCTGGATGTGATGGAAGAAATATTAGACGCCTGAAACGGTGTGTTTGAGCTTGAGCTGGAAAACGATCTCTGCTGATGCTGATGCTGTGACTGAGACTGTGAGCGTTGTTCCTGGTGCTGTTCCTGGTGCTGCTTGTATCCGCTTACTGTCAAAGGAACAATAGACGAGAGTATGAGACGATTGGTAGCAAACAGTCGAAAAGGGAGCTTGGAAAACACTGTGGAAGGGCCTGACAAGCGTGAGGAGCGAGACGAGAGTGATAGTAGAATCTTGGCTATTTATCTTAAATGTCGCACCGGCTGTGAGTTCTTGCTGGCGATGGAGGTTAAGCTTGTTTCAACTGCCGAAGTGAGTGATTAGTGATGTAGAACCAACCCTGTCGAGATATGCCGGCCCTTATATAATAAAAGGACCGCTCACAGCTAGCCCTGCACTGCAGCGATCTGACCTGCCGTATCTGTCAGAAACTTTGTGCGCGCTAACTCCAGCTGCTAACAGGCCGCATCGGCTGTGATTAGGTAACTGGAGCGCGGAGCACGGCTCTGCTCTGAAAATTGCCGAGCCCGCTAATATTTTCCAGGGCTGCGGCCGAACCTGCTGCACTGAACCTCCAGACCGGCTAGCTCTGCTGGCTGACCGGCCGCAGGCGGCAATGGACCGGGCATGGCCTGGACCGGCGGGGAAGGCTTGGGCGCACTAGACCTACTCCTCGAACTCCGCTGGACGAGCCACGGGTTAGGTTGATGCTCAGGCAGCGGCGGCATGGGCCTGGAGCCCTGAGCCTGCATGAATTATTAATTGACAGCGGCCCGCGTTCCTGAAGGCGGGATGGCCTCCGGCCGGGCTGGGGCGCTGCCCCAGACCCCGTTGTGCTCGCTTCGCGAGCCTACTGGCTCCGCGAAGACCGCTCCCCAGTCTCCGAGCCAAGGCACGCAATGGCCCAATAACACTTTTAGCTGGCTGGCTAGTGCAGCTTCATACTGGCTCTGTTGATATATACAGATCTAATTTGTTCACTCGACGTATACAGATCTAATACTCACTATAGCTGTTTCGCGGAAGTTCATAAAGTACTGTTCTCAACGGCTACTATAGCTAGCCGTTGATCCACTGCCTGACGGCCTGTCAGAGGCACATATTCCTTGGCCGTAGCCCGTCGGGTTCTGGCCCATCTGCACTGTAGGGGGAATCTAGCCGCAACCCGCTTATCTTATGCTCGGGTAGAAGTCCAGCCCGTCCAACAGGCCACAATGCCCAGCCGAGCATACAATTGCCCTGGCGTGCCTCCGGCGGCTGGGAGACCGGGTTTTGCTCGCTCTGGATCTCTGGCTCCCGGGGGTGGGCATGCTCACGCAGCGAGCACAACCCGGTCTGGGCAACCCAGCCGCCGGATGCACGTCCAACACTCATCCCGGCCGGACCCTACAGCTTGCGTCCGCGCTGGGCCAAATTAGCTAATCTGGGATGGGTCCAGACCTCCGCGCCGGCCTAGCCTAACCCACGCAGCACCGCTTCATTTCAACGGCCGAGACGCATATGATTCCAGGCCCCGTTTACGTCAGCGGGATTCCTGCCTGGCCAGCCCACGTACGCGCCTGCCAGCCACTTTCCGCCAGGCTGTGTGATCAATCAAGCGAGCATGCCCAGGCTGTGCCAGGGCCCAGTGCCGCCCGTGGCGCCAACTCGACCTCACCGCGAGCACTAGAGCCAGCCCTTGACCCTCGTCTTCCAGTGTCGCTCGCACATTCCTCAGAGCTGGCCCCTTCGCCACCATCAACTGTGATCCCCAACTAGGGGTTATCAAAACAGGTTCGCTCGGCTGTGTCTAGACCCTTTAAAATTCAACGTCTCATCAGATAAGATCAGATAAGATCAGATCAGATCAGATCAGATCATACTTCCTATTGCGGAACTGACTCCCCGCACTCTGCATCTCCATCTCCCCCTGAGCTAGAACCAGGCTGTGCCTGCCCGACTTTAATTTACGGTATATCAACGGCCTCGGGCACTGGATGCGCCTGCGCCCTGCGTCACTGCTCGCCGGCTCGGCCTCCGGTGGCTGGTGCGCTGCCTCGGACCCCGTGGCTCCTCTCACAGCGCTCGAAGACGGTATCTCCCGGGAGTGGCGCTCGCGAAGCGAGCACAGCGGGGTCCGGGGCCGCGCCCCGGCCGGGCCGGAGGCCACGCCGCCGTGATAGTGCCCGTTGTCATATCAGGTCATTACGAATTGTTTTACAGGGGCGCAGCTCATGAAATGCGGGTTGAGCAGGACACAGAGCAGGAAGTACTCGAGCCGGCGGCGGCGCGCGTCGAGGAAGGACTCGCGGAACTTGGCGACCATGCTCTTGGGCGGCAGCTCGGGGATCTCGGTGCTGAACTCGGGGAACATGTCCAGCAGCTGGCTGCGCAGCGCATCGAACTCGCTGTAGCGGCGGCAGCACTTGATCTCGCCGCCCGACACCGTCTGAATGCGGATCAGCCAGGTCACGTACCCGCCGGTCCGGGTCCGGCCCTGGATCACCTCGTAGCCCGTGATGTACACGTTCTTGGCCCACAAGTGCGCGCTGCTCTGGTCATCCTGCTCGTCAATCAGCAGAATCGGCTCGCGCTCCACACCGGTCAGCGCCGCAGCGGGAATGTCATCGTCCATATCTTCTCCGGCCGTTAGTCCTGGGCCGGGAAGGTCCGGGGGAGGCGCCGCCCTTCGCGTCCTGCCCCGACCAGAGCGCAGCGGTAGGGCCCGCATAGAGCCCGGCCGCCGGAGGAGGTTGTCCGGCGGCCGACTGGGATGGAAATGGATGCAGACTTACTTGAGGAGGGCAGCGGCCATGACAATTTGGCGCCGGAGATATGGTTGGTGACAAGCCGGACGGCGTTCTTCTTGGTTGCTCTGAACCAGGCTTTGGTTATATGCTTGTATCAGACTGGTGAAGGAGTCGAAGAGCTGGTGAACGCGTTACCCGGCCTGTGGAGGAATGGTGAAGTGAAGAGAAGAGTGCAGAGCGGATGTTGGTCGGACCAGTTACTGACAGAACTGTCAGAGTGTGGACGGTACGGAGTCCCTTTTGGTATACAGAGAGAGGCAGGAGCACTTCTTTCTTGCTTAGTGGATCAGTCCAGATCGAAAATGCTGAGGTCTGTTGCCAGGCTGCGTGGTTCAGGTGCTTTTTCCGCTGCTGTCTCTGGTAGAGCCAGTGGCGGCGGCGTACCGTTCGGTAGAAGTGCGAACAGCTGGAAAATGGCTGTCGCCATGAGTGAAAGTGGAAGCACAGCGTTTTCCAGCAGTAGTAGGATGTATTCCTCGGATAGCAAACAACCAGGGTCCAAGAATTCGAAGTCATCTCCGTCGTCGAAGCAGTCGAGACCGCCTCTGTTCGAGTTCTATATCGATACTCGGAAGAAGGCCGGTGGTGCTGGAAACAACAATAAACAGCAGAAGTCGGGTGGAGGCGGCGGCCCTGGAAAACCCGAATGGAGAAGTGTGGCCATTGCCGTGGGCGGTGCTATTGTCACGTCAGTGTTTGTGTTCAACCTGTTCGGCTCTGCGCTCGGTGGCAAGAGCCTGTCGTGGGAGGAGTTCCGAGCTGAATACCTGGACCGTGGCATGGTCACGAGAATGTATCTCGTCAATAAATCCAAGGCCAGAGCTGTGCTGAGTACTGGAGAAGTGGTCAACTTCACAGTTGGCAGTGCCGACATCTTCGACCGTAAACTGGACGCTGCCCAGGACGAACTGGGCATCTCTCTCGACGAGCGAATCCCCGTGTCATACATCCACGAGACTAATTATACAAATGCATTACTGGCTGTGCTGCCTACAGTCATTCTCATTGGCGGTATTTACTATCTGACCAAGAAATCTCTGTCTGGAGGCGGTGCTGGTGGCGGTATATTCAATGTCGGTAAGAGCACTGCGAAGCGGTTCAACCAGGAATCCGATGTCAAAGTCAAATTTGCCGACGTTGCTGGTGCCGACGAGGCCAAGGAGGAGATCATGGAGTTTGTCAGTTTCTTGAAAGAACCTGCCAAATACGAAAAACTGGGTGCCAAGATTCCTCGAGGCGCTATTCTTTCAGGCCCTCCCGGTACTGGTAAGACATTACTGGCTAAGGCCACTGCTGGAGAAGCCGGCGTGCCGTTTTTCTCAGTGTCTGGCTCGGAGTTTGTGGAGATGTTTGTCGGTGTCGGTGCTAGTCGAGTGAGAGACCTGTTTGCTACTGCGCGCAAAGAGGCTCCTAGTATTGTATTTATTGACGAGATCGATGCCATTGGTCGAGCACGTAGCCAGGGTGGGTCTTTCGGCGGCGGCCACGATGAGCGAGAAGCTACTCTTAACCAGATCTTGGTCGAAATGGACGGCTTTGCTTCTGACGACCATGTGGTAGTTCTTGCTGGTACCAACCGTCCCGACATTCTCGACAAAGCTCTACTAAGACCAGGCCGTTTCGACCGTCACGTTGTTGTCGACCGCCCCGACGTATCTGGTCGTAAGAACATCTACCTCGTATATCTAAAGAAAGTCAAGACAAAGCTTGATCTCGATATTCTCGCTGGACGGCTAGCTGCGCTTACGCCAGGATTTGCTGGTGCGGATATCGCCAACTGCGTCAATGAAGCTGCTCTGATTGCCGCCCGTAAAGACAAGCACCAGATTGATCTGGTGGACTTCGAGCAAGCCATTGAGCGTATCTCGCACGGTCTTGAGAAAAAGTCCAAGATCCTCTCGCCCGAAGAGCGTCGTTCTATCGCCTACCACGAGGCCGGTCATGCTATCTGTGGCTGGTATCTCGAACACACTGATCCGTTCCTGAAAGTGACTATCGTCCCTCGTGGTCAGGCCCTGGGTTATGCTAAATATCTGCCCAATGACGTGCCACTGCCCAATAACCGCGAACTGGCAGACCGGATGGTCATGGCACTGGGTGGCCGGGTGTCGGAAGAACTGCATTTCGAGTCGACTTCCTCCGGTGCCTCGTCCGACTTCCAGAAGGTCACTGAGATTGCAACTAACATGGTCATGACTTGGGGAATGTCAGAGAAAATCGGCTGGCTCAACTTCGAGCAGGACGGCGAATACTACACGAAACCATTTTCAGACCAGACGGCCAAGGTCATCGATGAAGAGGTACGCCGCATCGTCAATGAGGCCTACCAGCGCTGCCGTGAACTGCTGCAGTCAAGAAAGAAGGAGATTGGCCTAATTGCCGAAGAGCTCCTTGAAAAAGAAGTCCTCAACCGCGAAGACATGATCCGCCTTCTCGGCAAGCGACCCTTCGAAGAAGACAACGCCGAGATGAGGTACCTCGATGACGACCCAACTATTGCGCCCCGAGCCATCTAAGTCATAGTGCCTACTCTGTAAATAGAACCTATAAGCTTGATTAATGACTAGGCGGGTGTGCCTCCGGCGGCCGGGGCGCTGCCCCGGACCCCGTGGTGCTCGCTGCGCGAGCTGCTTTGGCTGGGGTTCCATCCGATATCTGTTCGTGCCAACGCTCAAGCCAAGCAGCAGCTACAACGTCTAGGTATGTCAGAGGATTGTCCTAGTGTGCTATCACAAGTCTTATTATGCTAGAAATTTCATTTATTAGCATATCTGATATAGCTCTGAGTCATCTTCTGGGGAAACCCGTAACTCCGGAGTTGATGCTGATACTGATGCCAGTCCTGTTGTATGTTGCCAACGACTATACGCTGCTTTCCAACCAGGGCTAAAGCAACTGTGAGTCAGGTACTTTTCGGCTTGCCCCCTGGCACTTCATGCCGAAGTAGTGGACTAGCTGGGTACCTGGGCAGAGCCTTAGATACCGGACACAGCAAGAGGCGTGCGAATAATATGCAGAAAGTTCCCATCATTCAGTGTACGAGCAACCTAGTGTATTAGCTTATATTAAGAAAAGACTCTGGAACCAAAGGATTCATGTTAATGGCAAGAAGCAGTGGGAGAATCTCGTTCATATTTATATTCAGAATCAAGCTGTTGTTCTCTCTACCCTAGACTTTGGAGCAGGGATGTGAGCTGCCTGAGTCTGCATAGATCTGCCTGAACCGTGCAGGGAACCGACGAGTAGCTTAGGCGTGGGATGTTTAATCCCTGTCTAATGCGCTCTGAAATTTTCAACACTATTCACGTGATATCGAAGAACGGAACTCTTCGACTCTCTACGAAAAAGTTTTGTAAATATTCATATACAATAATCCAAGCTAATACATTCCCTGATGCTGTGCTATTGTGTCCTGAGCTGTCAGGTCGCAATAGCTGGACATCCCAGGAACTACGGCCACAATCACGGTTATTGGTTAGTCGTCTCCTCATAAAAAGCGGGTACTTGCCCCTGTCAGCACGAGCTCGCACGAGCTCACACGAGCTCACATCTTCACACTGGTATTTCTCGATATGCGGAGATCGGCCGGGTGAACCATGTACCCAGGAGCCATTCAAAAATATAACATCTGCTCAATCGTTATCTGACAAACTCGCTGCGTATTTACTGGGCCACCTAATATGAGTATTTACCGGCGTGCTAAAGTACACACGTATCAAAAAAATAAAAAATGACCCGTCGCAAACGGAGCGCGACCAGGGGCAGTTTATAGCATGCACAGATCATCCACGCTTCTGCACATGAAGAGAGCATCTGCATGTGTCGACAAGGTATAGTTCGGTCTCTGATCATCCACATACACCCCGGTTCCCTGGCAAGATCCATGCAACGAATCCAGCATCCATACATAGCATGAGGGCCTGCCTTTGTCGGCTCCGAGGAGAGCCCTGGCGTGTCCGGCTTAGCAGAGCACAGTTCTCTCAGTATTTAGAAACTAAATATTCCGCCATCCCTGCCTCGCTCTTCTCGCTCCACATGTCCTGTTTCATCAGCACAGGATACAGGATATACGAGTGGAGCGAGAAGAGCAGCTGGGTTCGGAGGAGCACCCTGGCTACTAATGAAGTTTCAGGCAAACCCCTGCAAAGATCAACCGGCGGATGCAGATACCTGTGCATGGACCTGCGTTCTAAATCCGAGGTAGAGCAGCCCTTATAAACAGGTACCTGATCATCCGCACCCAGAGATCCCATGCGATACACCCCGGATCCCGGACCCCCGGACCCCCGGACCCCCGGACCCCGGCTCCTCTAGCTCCGCTGGAGCGATGGTCCGAGCTCGCCTCCGGCGGCCGGGGCGCTGCCCCGGACCCCGCTGCTCCTCTCGCTCCGCTCGAGTCGGGTTGCAGCAGGCCAGGGGCTCCGCAACGGTGGGGATTACCTCTGGTGAGCTGTCCCGGACGCCGCAACTCCTCTCGTATCTCGGCACCTGTTTATGCCCGACTGAAGCGAGCCACAACCCCCTCCTCGAGCGCAGCGCCGTGGCCGCCGGAGGCGCGCTGGCTCGCCCGAGGCAGGCGATGCCGATGTCGGGGGCCGTTGCGGGCGATGTCGTAGCGCGCAGCCCAGCAGCAGCCGGGCTGCTCCGTATCAGGCTACTTTTTGGCAGAGTCATAGATGAGCCTCGGCATACAGGCGAGTCATTCCGGCTTACGCGCAAGGCCTGCGGCGCTTCTTTCTCAGTGAGGGCTGGCCAGCGAGTTCCGACGTTACGCTGGTTCTCGCAGAAAACTGGCGCTAGCTCAGCGTGTGCGACCGCCGCTGTGGTCACTAGGGCTCTGGTTCGTACGCACTTGAGCTATTACGCACTTGCGAAGGGTCGGGCTGGCCTGGCTGTGGCTCGCTGGCGCGTGGGTAATTCCGGCTGTTTTGCAGAATTGAACCATGCGAGGCCCTAGCCCGACAGGAAAAATAACCCCACGCCGAAGCAACTGTCCGACAGAGCAGCCGCTCCCCTCCGGCAGGCTCCACAGCCGGCGAACGCGAACACCCCAGCCGAGCAGCCCTCCCGGTCCCTCCCCCTCAGTCAACGCGCTCGCAAAGCGAGCACAACGGGGTCCGGGGCCGCGCCCCGGCCGCCGGAGGCACACCACCCCAGCTCCCAGCCGGCCCCCAACTGGCGCGAGCCCCACTCCGGCTGCACGGTTAACAGCCCCGACCTGCAGAGGTGCAGACCCGGGCATTGGGTCATTGGCCAACCCTACCCCGCCTCTCGATGCTCTGGCCGGTGGTGCAGGTGGGTGTGGTATATAAGTCCGGGAGCTACCGTCAACTTTTCACGGCGTGAACCATCCGTGCAAGCAGTCATCGTACGTCGTCGTCGTTGTCGTCGTAGTCGTAGTCGCCAGTCAATTGTCAATTGCCGCCATGCTTTCTCGCACTGCTCTTAGAACCAGCGCTCGTTTGTCGACCAAGCGCCAGACGTTAGTTCTGGCCGCCAGTCAGTCCACTTGGGCTCATGTCCAGCAGGGTCCTCCCGACGCCATTCTCGGTATCACCGAGGCTTTCAAGAAGGATTCTTTTGATCAAAAGATCAATCTGGGTGTCGGTGCCTACCGTGATGACAAGGGCAAGCCCTATGTGCTTCCTTCGGTCCGCACTGCCGAGAGCACCATTGTCAGCAAGAATCTCGACAAGGAGTATGCTGGTATCACTGGTGTGCCTGCGTTCACAGCTGCTGCTGCCGAACTGGCCTATGGCGAGTCGTCGGCTCCTTTGCTGGAAAACAGAATTGCTATTTCTCAGACCATTTCTGGTACTGGCGCCCTTCGACTTGGTGCCGCTTTCCTAGAGAGATTCCTGCCTAGCAAGGAGATCTATCTTCCTACTCCGTCGTGGGCCAACCACGCGGCGGTGTTCAAGGACGCTGGCTTGACTCCTAAGCAGTACAAGTACTACAACAAGGAGACCATTTCGCTTGATTTCGATGGCCTTGTTGCTGACCTCCATTCCATTCCTCAGGGCAGCGCCGTTCTGCTCCACGCCTGTGCTCACAACCCCACAGGTGTCGACCCCACTCCTGAGCAGTGGAGAAAGCTTTCCGAGATCTTCAAGGCCAGAAACTTGTTCCCCTTCTTCGACATGGCCTACCAGGGCTTCGCCTCTGGTGACATTGCCAAGGACGCCTATGCTGTGCGCTACTTCGTCGAGCAGGGCCACCAGATTGCTCTGTGCCAGTCGTTCGCTAAGAACATGGGCTTGTACGGTGAGCGTGTCGGTGCGTTCTCTCTTGTCACTGAGTCGCCCGAGGAGAAGGCCCGTGTCGACTCGCAGCTCAAGATCCTCATCAGACCCATCTACTCCAACCCTCCTATCCATGGCGCCCGCATCGCTGCCGAGATTCTCACCAACCCCGCCCTCAAAACCCAATGGCTGCAGGAAGTCAAGGACATGGCCGACCGCATGATATCCATGCGCCACCTCCTCAAGAAGCACCTCGAGGAGCTCGGCTCTAAGAAGGACTGGTCCCACGTAACCTCGCAAATCGGCATGTTCTGCTACACCGGTCTCTCGGGCGAGCAGGTCGACCGTCTCGCCAAGGAGTTCTCGGTCTACGGCACCCGTGACGGCCGTATCTCCATCTCCGGCATCACCTCCGGCAACGTCAAGCGTCTCGCCGAGGCTATCCACGAGGTGTCTAAGTAACCGCCGCCGCCGCCCAAAAGCCATAGCCCGCAATAGATAATGACCAAGTCTTGATAAGGCCGCGCAGCCCGCAATAGATAATGACCAAGTCTTGATAAGGCCGCGCCTCCAGCGGTTGGGGCTGCGCCCCAAACCCCCCGGCAACTCTCGCTCCGCTCGAGTTGGGCCCTGTGGAGCCCATCCAGCACCGTGGCCGGGCGCCGTCAGTTACCTGTACCACGGCTGACAATGGAATTCCACTCGCTTAAAGGTCTGTTCCCCAATCCGAGACCCGACTCTGCCCTTCCGCTTCCCGCGACCGCACTTCCCCCCTCGCGCTGGCCCCCCGGTCTCGCCACACTGAGCAGGCACAGGCCAGGGCCCAACTCGAGCGGAGCGAGAGTTGCCGGGGGGTTTGGGGCGCAGCCCCAACCGCCGGAGGCAGACCCCACCTCCGGCGGTCAACCGGGTGCCGCCCGGCTAAAGGACAGCCCTTGCCCTGGAGAAAATTAGGTGATGGGCCGGTGATTTGAGCAGCGCAGAGCGGGATATTGATCCATCACTGTTTGATTGTCAGCTGAGAACGAGTTAGCTAGCTCGCTCTGCACCGTATTTTGTCGTCCAGTTAGCTGTGGCTGTTGTAGAGTCTGCGGCACGGAGAACGACTGTGGAGGTGCGGTTGTAGCAGGAGCTGTGAACGAAAAGAGAGAGATCCAGATTATTGCATCAGCATAGGAGGAGGTCGTACGCTGCCAGGACTGTGTTCATCCAGGTATAGCGATTTGCGAGTGGTGCAATTGTACTTAGGCTTTGAGTTTTATTTGCATTAGACGCCGAGCGGTCTAGCGAGCTATGCTGTCTAGATTTGTGAGGCCCACGGGGTCGGCACTGCGAGCCTGTCCGGCCAGTGCCAACGCATTCCACGTTCTATCGTCGGCTTCAGGCGATGCGGTTCTGACTTGTAATAAGCCCAAGAGAAGAAGCAACAGCAGCAGCAGCAAGTCAGTGGGCAAGGCGTCAGGGCCGGCTGGCAAACCCAATAGTAAGAATGGCGAGAGCTCGGATTCATCAGCGAGCGGAGCTGACCTGTCGTCTGGCAACAGCAGCTCGTTTCCTTTTTCCAATCTTTCAGAAAAGCATTTCCAACAATGGTCGGACGAGATCCGTGAATCAGAGCTGCCGGTTCAGGCGTTCTTTGCCCGACACCGCCCACTGCTGGTCATGGACACCGAGAGCACCAACTCGGCGGGCCACTTCGCCGACGAGACCCGCTATGTTCCAGTCTGGACGCCACGGACGAATCTGTTCGAGGTCCAGCAGTCCAACGGCGGCCATTTCGGCGATAACAGCACTGTCAACGGCGTTTCCTCGCTGATCCCTATCAAGATAGCCAAACAGTTGGGTCCTTTTAATATCGAGCATGTGGAAGACCCACTGACCCGCACTCTGTCCGGGCTTTCTCTCAATGCCCAGGGCAGGCCCGACACAAAACCTCAGGCCAGCAGCAATAAAGTGACGGGATGCACTGTGCTGAACCTGAAGGACGGCGATAAAGAGAACCCCGAGACCACCACCGTCATCTTCGCCCGCACCGCCAACGACGAGTCGCCGCTGCAAACGGTCATTTCCTTCCTCAACAATAACGCGCCAGAATCATACTCCACCACGGAGTTGTCGGCCTCTGCACTGTCCAACTTCGGTCTCACGGGCGGCGTGCTCGACATCACCGACGCTGACTTCACCACCGACATCTCGGCCACCTCCGTCAAGCGCAAGAGAAAGCTCAAAATGAACAGACACAAGTACAAAAAGAGAATGAAGGCCCAGCGCAGTCTGAAAAAGCGTCTCGGCAAATAAGCGCGCCGTCCCACCCCTGTATATAAAACACGCTTCTATCGTTCACACCCACCTGCGGCGGCCGGGGCGCTGCCCGGACCTGCTGCTATTCTCGCTCCGCTCGAGGAGGACCACTGTCCCCGGGGATTGGGTCGCGCCTCCGGCGGCCGGGGCGCTGCCCCGGACCCCGTAGCTCCTCGAGCGTACGCTCGAGGAGAGCTGCCGCCTTCGGGGAGTAGCCCCAGCCAGATATCTCCAGATCCAGGAGGGGGCAGCGCCCCGGCCGCGGGAGGCGCTACCCAGTCCCCGGAGGAGGGAGTCAGTCGCCCAGGCTAGAAGCGACCCCTGAATATCAGCGCCTGCATGAGCGCGGGAGGGTATGCGCCTGGGGTCTGGAAGCCGTGCCAGGGTTGTGTCCGCTGGAGCTGTGCTTCGAGACGGGTGGGTTACGTGCGAGCTCATCTGACCAGATGGAGTTGTGAGGCAGCCGGCTTTATTGACAACAGATTGTTCGGGCCTGAAATTCGCTTGTCTGTGTACTGTGAGCAGAGATAGGTCCAGGTCCAGTCAGGCATCCGCAAGCCCGTGAGTGCCCTGCCAGCTGCTGCCCGCTCGAACTGATCAAACAGCACTGGCATCCGAGTATCCAGCCCCTGAGCCTGCAGTAGTTCTTCGAACTTCGTCATCTGCTGAGTCGTATGCTGAACCCGCGACACGTGTCTGCTCTCTGATTGTCATTGTTGAATCATAATTGTGATACCCGCTTGTGCTGGATCGATTGCGCTCGTTCATTCCTTCCTCGTCACGCTTTTACTGCAGTGTATGCGGAAACACTACGCGCATTGAGGAACTTCTAGGACCCCAATTGATAGCACTCTGGTCAGTCGGGAGATTCTTTTATAGGAATTCTGCTGGTAATAATTTTCACAGATAGAAGCTCTAGCGAGAACGGTTCTGGTTACGACAGTCGCTACTGAGAAGAGCTCTACTGAGACGACTCTGTTGAGAAGTCTGCTGAATTCCACGGAAGTAGATGTTCTGGCGAGGTGAGCTTAACCGTCATTGAACTTGACTTGCTACAAAGTCTATCTTCTGCCATCGTCTACTGTTTATACATCTGGCGAACATGTCTGCTAGCACGTCACCGTCTATGCGTATGCCCGCTGCGTTCAGGGCTCTCGCACTCAGCGGCTCTCCCAAACATACTTCCATAGAGTCAGATCCTCAGCTTCAGCACAAAGACCATGATGAAAGTACGGGTACTCATACGGGGACTCGTAACGGTACTGCTACGGACATAAACGAGACATCGGGTCACAAGCCAGAGCGGCTAATGCCTGATGAGACGACACCGGATTCCAACCACTCTGACTTTGTCGATGTCGATGCTGAAAACAGCACTGGCGACGACCTCGACGACGGGGGGATGACTGCCCCATCAACGCCTCGAACCACGGCCGATTGTGAAATTCTAGGCAAACCACCTCATACCCCGGGCTCGGTCTCCCTCCGACACACGCATTCCTCGCCCTCCCTGATTAGACCCTCCGAGACCTCGTCCTCTACTCATGCGTACACGAATCATACACCCCACGCGGAGCCGGGTCCTAATACCGACTCTGCTCCCGTCAATACCACTGCTAATGGCACTGTCACTTCTGGTACTGCCGGTGCTGGTGCCGCTAGCGTCAGCACGACGTCGGCAGTAAACAGCAACCAGGAATTTGTCGGACTGGGCACAGCGGAACCTGGGTCGCTGCTCGACGACAAGTACCTGCTGTCGGAGCGCGACCGCTACGGGTTCAAGAAAACCATGGGCTTCAAAACCGTCGACGACTACAACACATGGTGGAAGCAGTACCGACTGCACCTGGTCCGCCGCAAGAAGAAATGGGACAAGCTCATCGGCGACAACGGCGGGTACCTCCCTCCTTCTCGCACCGACGAGGCCGGTGCCCCGAGTCCCTCAGTCCCGAGCCGGTTTCCGTCCCGGTCGGACACGGGTAAGTTTTCTGGGACGTGCCGCCGGAGGCGCAGCTCAATTCTGAATGCAACGGCAGGCCCATACTAACAGGCACAGTGAAGCGGTATGTTCGGAAGGGAATCCCGTACGAATGGCGGGGGAACGCGTGGTTCCACTATGCAAAGGGCGAAGAGCTGTTGAGAGCGAACGTGGGCCTGTACGACAAGCTCTGCCGGGACACAAAGAACCTGAAGAACAACGACACAGAGTTTATTGAGCGCGATTTGCATAGGACTCTGCCTGAGAATATTTTTTTCCGGGCTGACGGCGACAATAATATCAGTCATGACCAGCGCGATGAGACTGCGCACATCCAGTCGCTGCGCCGGGTGTTGACGGCGTTCTCGGTGTACCACCCGAAAATCGGCTACTGCCAGAGCCTGAACTTCATAGCTGGCACCCTGTTATTATTTATGAACGAGGAGAGATCGTTTTGGATGCTGCATATCATCACCCAGCGGTTTCTTCCAGGCGTACACGAGGTCAACTTAGAAGGAGTCAATATCGACCACGGTGTACTAATGATTTACCTGAAACAGGAACTACCGGTGTTCTGGGACCGAGTGTGTGTTAATTTTGACGGCCAACGCTGCGACGAGTTCCTCAGCAGACCTCCACCTATCTCGCTGTGCATTACTGCCTGGTTTATGGGCGCATACGTGACGATTCTGCCCCCAGAGTCCATGCTCAGAGTATGGGACTGTATGTTCTACGAGGGTCCCAGAATACTGTTCCGCGTAGCTTTGGCTATTTTCAAGCTGTGTGAACCCATGGTCAAGGATATCTCGGACCAGATGGAGATGTTCCAGTTCGTACAGAACTTTCCCAAGGGCCTAACTGACCCAATTGCATTCTTGAGCACCTGCTTCCGCAGCGTCGAGGCCATTAAAGATGATGACCTAGATCGTACAAGGAAGTTTGTGACAGACCGACGGAAGCTGGCCTTCTCTCCGCAAGGTCTCGAAAACACAAATATTCCTAGTGACTCAACATACCCTGGTGTCCAGCCTATAACGGACCTCGAAGCATACAGGGCCTTCCGATCCTCGACCGGCAAAAAAGGTATATCTCTCAACTTCCATCTGAAACACCAGTTGAGAAACATCACCGTCAAGGGCCGTCGACTGAGACACTCATCGTCCATCCAATCGGCCACTCCCGCAACAGCTGGCACAACTACATCCAGTAGCTCCTTCGGCCGCCGCCTGACCGGCTTCCCCAAAAAATCCATGTCGTTGCGTTCACATGCCGCCTCGACCAGATCTTAGCATTTTTTTAATAGAACAAACATCATTCGCAGCCTAGTACCGCACTGTCTCCGGCGGCCGCGGCGCCGCCCCGGACCCCGTAGCTCCTCTAGCTGCCGCTCGAGGAGACGCTGAAGCTGATGTGTTCGTGGTCTGCACATTTAAAAATCTTATTGGACACGTCGAAAGTCTCAGGAGAACTCGGCATACGGCACCTCAACGAAGAGATCTTGATATTGACTGAACTCGAGTGAGCGGGGAATAGATAAGCGCTCGTGAGCTCCAAGGTCAGAAGTCCGGCGTCTTGTGTTATGTTTCATTCGAGCCAACCCGAAATGAGTCCAAAGGGTAGAAGAGGAGGACGAGCCCTGGGAGTAGCTCTCTTCGAGCGAAACGAGAGGAGCCATGAGGTCTGGGGCAGAGTCCCAGCCGCCGGAGGCGGACGAACCCCCAGCAATCTGACTCGACCTCGAGCTCGAGCTAGCCGGCTAATTTTTTTTTTTTGCCATACTAATAATAATAGTAATAATAATAAATCTAATAATAATAATAAATCTTTATTTAAAGTCCTATACGACACATAACTAGTACAAATACAAATAGAATATTTCCACCATTACATATAACCCAGGAGGACTGCTCATATATTGGCCTGATTACAGGCTGTTTACTTACTTTTTACAACCTTCGATTTTTCGCCAGAATTTCCCCGGTCGGCGCAGGCCAGTGCGCCCATGTGATTTTCTTAAATGCATGAGAAAACCCACAACTAAATCGAAGTGAAACGAGTAACAGAGCCCAAGGATGGTCCCCGGACGCCGAAAGCGGCAAATCCCCACAACGAGGGCAAGAGTTCCAGTCCGAGAATGGGGTGAAGGGCCAGCTTTCGAAAAGGAGTAGACCAATTTTTCCGCGATCCTGGTTCCTTGGCCCAGTTGGTTAAGGCACCGTGCTAATAACGCGGGGATCGGCGGTTCGATCCCGCCAGGGACCATGTTTTTTTGTTGCTGTTCCAGTTTCCGTTCTCACGATGTATATGAAACTCTTATTTTTTGGTATTATTTCAATTCAGTTTCTAAGGAGTGACATCTGGTTGCGCGACAGTCCGTATTCGACGATCCTGAAGTCAAAGCTCGCAGGATATCCGTGTTTGTCTATCACATGGCGCCGTCGCTTCTGGGCGGTGGAGCAGAGCCTGTCGCACCCATCCACAAGACAACCATACTAACCTGTTAGTTCGCACGCTCCACGAAGCAGAGCGCTACGGGGTCTGGGCAGCACACCAGCCACAAACTTACAATCTTCTCTCCTCGAGCCTGGCGTGCCTGGGCGAAGGCGTCGTGTAGCTCGGTGATGTGGAGTTCCAGTATCACTTCCGAAGGAAATACTTTGTGGCACACACTGCACCTGAAACTGTGGAATCGATGGTAGTGGCTTTCGAACTGCTCCAGCGACGCGAATTGCACCGGTTCAGCATGGCAAAACGGAGGCAGGCTGCATGTGATGGGCTGATCTGTGGTCGCGGGCTCGTCCAGGGCTCGGGCCTTCGTCTGCGACCCTACTGGTCTCTCTGCCTCGCCGACACCATCCTCGCTCCGGGTTCTTTTCATCGATCGATGGGTGTTGTGAGGTGATCAAGTTCGTGTTCTGCTGCTACGTTCGCGCACCAGGTAGAATGCAGGGCCGGGGTGGGATCTGGCGCAGGGACTGCGGGATGCGCCTCCGGCGGCCGGGGCGCTGCCCCGGACCCCGTGGTGCTCTGCTTCGCGGAGTGTCACTCCCGGTGTAAGGATTCCTTACCTGAATTGGGTTCTTTCGATGAGCGTTGGTAGGATCGGGGCCTGTCGACTCGGGGACCTGCCAGTTATCTTTTCGATAGCGGTTAGGGCATTGTAGGGTGATTTGGATCTAGTAACTAGTACGCTAGATGAGTCAAGAAGCACACCATCACCTTGAGTCTACTGGAGAAGCATGAGGAGTTCAATTGGGAGGGTCGTTTCACGAGCCAGACTGGCCGGCAGTGGAGTAGCTCGCTCGTACTCGGCAAACGTGCCTAGGAATGTTGGTTCAGCGTTTTCCGCTACGAGGTCCGGTATTGTGTCCGCTGCCTGCCAGAGCGGAGTTGGCTTTCCTATAGGTTGTAGTGCTGGTAGCAGGAGCTATTCGAAGCAGGCGAAGCTGACCAAGGACACATATCACACTGAGAGGGGCGACTATAGCCGTCTGACCAGTGATGATATTGCGTATTTCAAGTCGATTCTTCCTGAGAATGGCCTGGTTCAGGACAAGTCCGATTTGGAGACCTTCAACCAGGACTGGATGCGCAAGTACCGGGGGTCCTCGGAGCTGGTGTTGAAGCCTAAGACCACTGAACAGGTCAGCAAGATTCTGAAATACTGCAATGAAAAGAAGCTGGCAGTAGTTCCTCAAGGCGGCAATACTGGTCTTGTTGGTGGATCAGTGCCGGTATTCGATGAAATCGTCGTGTCTCTGGCCAACATGAACCAAATCCAGAGCTTTGATCCCGTCACTGGTATCTTTGTTGCTGATGCCGGAGTTATTCTGGAGAATGCTGATAACTATCTTCGTGAACAGGGATTTATTTTCCCTTTGGATCTGGGTGCTAAAGGTTCTTGTCATATTGGAGGTAACGTAGCTACTAATGCTGGTGGACTCCGTTTGCTGAGATACGGCAGTTTGCATGGTTCTGTACTGGGCATTGAAGCTGTGCTAGCTGATGGTACTGTTTATAACGGCCTCAGCAAGCTTCGTAAGGACAATACTGGCTACGATCTTAAACAGTTGTTTATTGGATCTGAGGGCACTCTCGGTATAATCACTGCAGTATCCATTCTATGCGCTCCTAAGCCATTGGCTGTGAACGCTGCCTTCCTTGGGCTGGAGTCCTTTGAACAGGTACAGAAGACTTTTGGCCGTGCCAAAGCCGAGTTGTCGGAAATCCTGTCTGCCTTCGAATGTATGGACGCCAATTCGCAGGATATTGTTGCCAAATACACTGACCTGAACCGTCCTTTGGAAGACAAGCATCCGTTCTACGTTCTCATTGAGACTAGCGGTTCTAACAAGGACCATGATGACGCTAAACTGGAAAAGTTTCTCGAAGGACTTTTGGAAGACGAGGTCATTGCCGACGGTGTTGTCGCCCAGGACGAGACGCAGCTGAAGAACCTGTGGCAGTGGAGAGAGCTGATCCCTGAGAAGCTGGGCCACGGTGGTGTATACAAATATGACATATCCATCCCGCTTGCCGACATGTTCAAGCTTGTTGACGACGTGCAGACTCGACTCGAAGAGGGCGGCGTACTGGGCGACTCGGACGAGTTCCCGGCTATCGCTTCGGTCGGTTACGGCCACATTGGCGACGGCAACTTACACCTGAACGTGCCTCTACGACGATACGACGAGAGAGTCGAGAAGCTGCTAGAACCGTTTGTCTACGAATGGGTGTCCAAGGTCAACGGCTCGATCTCGGCCGAGCATGGACTCGGCTTTGCCAAGAAGAACTACATCCAGTACTCCAAGGACGCGGGCGCCATCGAGCTCATCCGCGATCTCAAGAGGCTCTACGACCCCAACGCCATCCTCAACCCGTATAAGTACGTTTGAATTGTATACATAGCTGCACTTTAGAAATGCTCGAGCGCTGTGTGCCTCGATCCAGTCAACCTCCGGCAGCGGGGGCCCTGCCCCGGACCCCGCGGTGCTCGCTGCGCGAGCGCTACTCCCCGGACGAGCCCTCCTCGAGCGAAGCGAGAAGAGCAGCGAGGTCTGGGGCAGCGCCCCAGCCGCCGGAGGCGTCGCCATCAAAGAACCCGGCAAGCATCCGGGATGCCAAAGATGCTGGAAGTCAGCGCTTGCGCTTTTTCTTGACTGGCGGGTCAGGGAGGAATCCACCTTCAAGCAGGGCTCCTCGAGCACAGGCTTGGATGTGTCGGAAACGGTCTGAGCCGAGCTGGACACCTCCGTACCAGCGGGTGACAACCAGCATCACATTGGCTAGATTCGAAGTCCGGAGGAACATGAGCATGCGCTCGCCAGCAGGGGGTTCGCCGTCGTCTGAGTGAGCTTCACGGAGTTAGTAGAAGCGCAATGTGAGTGCAAATGCCATCAGAAAGAAGCATAATTTGACTTACACTCTAGGACTACATCTCCGGCAGCGTTGGCTATTCGCCAAGCAGTGATGTTATGGGTTGCCTTAGCAATTCGCTTGTCTTTTTTTAAGAGCGAAAGTTTCTCTCGAGCGTCCTCGTCAGAGGTAATGGCGATGGCCCGGCCAACGAATACGGATTTGCGGTCATGCACCGTCTCAGATACAGCCCAGCCAGTGCCAGTATTGCTGCTGTAAAGCCGAGTGGATATTGAGCGCAGGAACAGAGCGGAGTCCAGCGCGAGATGTTTCAGCATGACATTATCCCATCACACACAGCTCGTGTCCTGTGCTCTGGTGAAGATAGCTCAGGGGGAAGCAAGATGATGAGCATGAATATTTCCTATGCTGGTAAATTAATACGCGAAACGCGAACATGCACGCACGATTTAACATGCACGATATCAACTTACACCCTGTTGAGCCAGAGACTTTTGATCTCTTTCACTATTTGCATTCCAGCTGCCAACGCAAAAATGACAATGGACATGACGGTGCTGTCTTCGAGGCTTGGGCCAGCTATTGAAGACTCGCTGATATATTCAGAATGGAACTCTATCATGAAAATCTTCTCGCTTTCTTCAGAAGACCTGCTGTACAAATGGGAGTCGTACGTCGTCTACCTTAACGATAACGATCTAGAGTTGAACGCCGAAAACTTGAAATCATTTCAGCAGCATCTACACAATGAATTGGAAGAGAAGTCCAGAAAACAGCAGCAACAACAGAATGGTAATGGCCCTGGTTCTGCGTCTCGCCCGACGCCTTCTCGATTCAATGGCAGTCCAGATATTCTCGCGTCGATGCTGACCCCCGGATCTGGAGGCTCTTTATCTAGGAAAAGAAAGGCAATGCTACCAGCACAGACGCCATCACGGATCAAACACCGTCCAGGAGTTCCGCCATCTTCTTCGCCAGTTCCCAGCGATCAGATGAGCTCGCCTATGAGACCAGGCAGGTACAATGGAGTAGACATGCTACAGACTCCTGATAGCTCTATGACCCAGTTGACAGTGGAACCAGGCATTGTGGAAACACTAAATAGCCATTTGCTCAATGAACCCTATTCGGGTGTCGGTTCGGACAACCGCGCAAAATTGACACTCAACGTTAATCCTAAGAAATTCGAGTACCGCACCATGTATCAGAAGCTTGGAGATGCTTCTGAGATTCTAGATCTGCAAATTGAGGAAGCAGTTGACTGGATCAAAGCAGCCAATAACATCGGCGACGACGCCATTGGCAACCCTGCCTTCATTTCTCAAGAAGAATTCATAGTAGTTGGCAGAATTGTTTCCGACTCTGCCACAGACGGCAGAATCAACATTCACTCTATGATGATTGAGTCGAGTAGGAGAATATGTTCTGGTGTGAGGGTCAAGCTGGACTTCGAAATTGTGAAAGCCGATGGCAAACTGTATTCGTTTTTCCCAGGACAGATTGTTGCTCTGAGCGGAACTAATGGCAATGGAGAGTACTTTGCAGTGAAGAAGATCCTCGACCTACCATTACTACCTGGAGCTGCCAGCAGGAAAGCGGAGCTCTCTGAGCACATCGAGCGGCAGGATCACGGACCCTTGCAGGTGCTTGTTGCATCTGGCCCTTACACAGCTACCGCTGATTTAAATTTCGAACCACTGCGGAAATTCGCTCAGTATGTAATTAACCTACCACAGAAGCCTGACGCAATCATTCTCAATGGGCCATTCCTGGATATCAATCATCCTCTCGTTCGATCTGGCGACTTTCCAATTCCCGAATCATATGACAAATCCCCTGACACATTCACTCTGGATGATATTTTCAGAGCCTATGTCCAACCTATCCTGACGGAGATCTCTTGCTCACAGATAATTCTCATTCCGAGCGTTAAAGATGTCATTTCCAGTCACACCGCCTTTCCTCAGAGACCCTTTGACCGTAAAGCTCTCGATCTACCTAAACGTTTCAAGTGCCTCCCCAATCCGGCTACTTTTCAATTAAATGAGATCACTTTCACGACGTCATCTACTGATTCGCTTGCTGATATCGCGCTCAACATGGCTATTCTGAACTCCGACCGTGACACCAACAGAATTACACTCGCAATGGAACATGTAATAAGACAAAGAAGAGTTTACCCTGTGTTTCCAGCAAACACCACTAGAGATGGCACAGTTACCACCAATCTAGATGTACCCTATTTGGCGCTTGCTTCCATCTATGAGGGTAATCCAGACATCCTGATAACACCATCTGCTCTAAACCACAGTGCCCAGGTGATTAACAACGTGATTTCTGTCAACCCCGGCCTGCTCTCAAAAACAAACAAAGCCACTTTTGCTAGCATCACTGTTGCTGCTCCAAGCCTTGGCGAACAGGAAGCTGATGAGGATGATATTATACCGCACAAAGTATGGGAGCGAGCAAGAGTCGACATTATCAAGCTATAAATATTTAATTTAACCTTCCAAGATATGAATATACCAAGTTTCGTATTTTTCTAATTGTATATGATTATAATCGTTTACTCATTTCTATACTTATATAACCTTCTGTTGGCATTATCTTTAGTGGTTTACTGGTCCTTTTTATCTTTTAAAGTCTTTGGGGGGATCAGGGCCTTTTCTATCTGATCAGACAGTTCTCTCTTCGTTACCGACTTCCACTCGTTCTCCACTGGATCCGACGCAGTATTAACACTAGCGTTGATGATTTCTTCGCTCCTGAGATGCCGCTTTCGCAGGTCGTAGCGGTTCTTATCTTCTTCAAAGAATTCTTTGATAGGAATGCTCTTGATGATGGCGCTAATTAGCGAACGGGCAGCAAAAAATCCGTGCTCTGAGATAAGGATAACTGCCAAGATAGTCCACGGCTTCGCTTGAACAATAGGATGGTGGTGGGCTTTTTCGTCAACCACTGTCAGCAGCGAGTCGGTGTGGTTGCTCAGGACAGAGTACATGGCAATAATAGAAGCAGTAGTCAAACTAGACAGCCAGGTCAAGAAAGACAGATTGCCCAACCAAGGTCCAATCGTTTCAGCTCTTCTAGGCACAGGCCTTCTTCCATCCAAACAGATCTTAGCAGCGTCGCCACGGATCTGAAACCATACATTAACAGACGAGGCCAAGGGAGAATAAGCCCAGACAGGGGAAAATAAGATGGTGTGTCCAAACTGAACAACCATTTGACGGTAATCTTCCTGTACATCGTAATCAGGTAGGTCGGCTTGAGTACGAATTTGAGACAGAAATTTGGCCTCTTCAGGGGCATCGTCGTAGATAACCTCGCCAGTTGTGTACTTAGTAATGTAGCCGAAGACAATTCTCTTCACAAAAGGAACAACGGTCTCCATAGCGAAGGAGACTACTTGGGCAGTGATAGCAAAGTAAATGACCTGTTGGTGAAGTCTGTACTTATTAAGCTCAAAGGCGTCAGTAATAGGGATCTCCTGGCCAGCATGGAAATGTAACAGTTCACGGAGTGAGTCGAGGTGAGGAACAATCAGATGGCCAAAAGGCAAGTACACGTACGCAGTCAAAAACAAACCCATGTAGGAAACAAAGAAGTTGAAGATGAACTGTTTTTGAGTATAAGCCAACTCATAAGACTCTTCAGTTTCGTGATTTTCAAAGCCGTTGAGCTTCCTAGCAATAAATGTATAGATAGCTGAGATCTGGGGGGTCAAACCGGCAAGCAAGATAGTAGGGACGAAAGCCAAGAACTGCTTAAATGGACCACTGTAAATTTGAGTGAGAAATATTTCAATAACAAACACGCTGGACTGGAAGGCGACCAGGACAACAATAAAAGTAAGGGCGAAAGGAATGAAGGAAACCTGTTTCAGGATACGTTTCCAACTGGCGTAGTAAGGACGTGGCTCGCCAGTAATAGGATCAGTAATGGTAGTTTCAGGCTGGAACTGCAATCTGCGTACCTCAATAGCACTGGTTCCCTTAACACCCCAACGGATCGACAATTGCTCCTCACGCCTCTTCCACGCTTCGACGAATGACAGGCCCCAAAGGAGGTTGATAGCGGCATAGACAGCGGAGTAGGCACCGAGGAAGTTCTGAGTAATGATACCAACAACCGCTGGAACAAGAGACCACAGAAAATAAAATTGTAAGAATCCAAAGTAAAGAGCAATCTTTTCGCCGAATTGCTTGTGGATGAAATCCAACTCGCTGTCCTTAATGATCCACTGCTTGGACAAACGTTTCAACCATTCACGGTTTAAAGCAAAATCCTGAAGGGCAAAGATGCTGTCTACAAACGACCATTCTCCCAGATGAGGGCGAATACCAGCACCACCGTCTTGAGGAGGGTTGGTAATAGCGTCATAAATAATTCTCAATCTGTCAGAAGGACTCAGTGATTCCGAGAGCTCAAGAGAACCGTCTGTATGGACACCGTCAATTGAAGGAGTAGGGATCTCATGAAGCCAGTCCTGAACAAGCGACTTAACAGATCTGTCAGACACGGTCTTGGTGCTGGCCTTGACCAGAATAAGAACCTTGCCAAGGTTCCCTTGACGAACTTGAGAATACAGACCCACAGTAGCCAGAGCAGAAGTTATCTTCTCAATATTCGCCAAATCCTTGGCCTTTTCATTTGTCAGAGATATCTGAATTGCATAATCAGGGCGAATCTCCTCTACCCCTTGGAGGTCGACGTGAGATTTTTCATTTACACCAGCATCAGCTGGGCCCGTAGCAACGCCAGTCTTCTCAGGCACCTGAGCGCGAGCTTCGGGCTGAGCAGAAGACATCTTCACACTTCAATTCCACGACACACAGATTAGAGATCACAAAAAGAGTGATAATGAAATTGCGCTTGCAAACAACTGAACGCGTAGACAATACGTGTGAACTGAACTGTCTGATCGCGGAGAATGCAATGTCTTACGAGGCTGCATGCAACAAGTTGCCTAGCGGGTGGGGGTAATATCGGTGAATACATGAGCATAATTTACATTACGAAGAGTCCGCACAGTCAAGTCAAAGGAATTGAGTTCGAGAGCCAAAGGATTGCTAATTTTCAGACGCGTACTACATATCTGGATTAGCTCCTGGGTTAGTCATGGCACCTAGGAAGTTCCCCTTATGCTGGCTCATGTTGTTCTGCGGAGATACATCATGCCCTTGGTATATCACAACAGACCCTCCATTGGAGTCTGTCGCTTGTGCTTCTTCCGCATCGGTTGGGGGCCACCCCTCGTCCTCAACACTAGCCCTCCGGGGGCTTTTTACCTGTTATGCTCTAGGAACATGGGTTGGTCGCTGCATGCACATACGCAAGGGGCTATGCATGACGCAGGGACTGGTGTCACAAATTGTTTAGGTAAAGAATGTCGTTGAGCAATGACAGACTAGCAGGGTACAGTGCCAAGACGGAATATGAATGCAGCGCTGTGACAATGAGATGGGAATATGACAGAGCTCGAGTTGGTACAGATGAGTTCGTCACGACAGTCGAATTTGAGCTTAGCGAGGTAGCGCGCGGATCGAACTGAAATTGTTCGGTGCATCAAGGAAGTCCTGAGACTCAAATGCTAAGCGCAGGTCAAGCCCGTTTCGCCCAACGTATCCTATCTCGTACTAAACCACGCCCTCTAGTAGCTATCCGGAGAATGACCACTCGAGCAGAAGAACTTGCTGCCAACTACAAGGCAGTTGTGGCTCGAATTGAGCAAGAAGCGAAAGTGCACCAACTGCCAGCTCCCCGACTGGTAGCAGTGTCAAAATACAAGCCTGCTGAAGACATCCAAATCTTGTACGATGCGGGACAACGGCATTTTGGAGAGAACTACGTGCAGGAGCTGGTAGAAAAAGTCGAGGCCCTGCCGAAAGATATCCAATGGCATTTCATTGGGTCCCTGCAGAGTAACAAGTGCAAAGTGCTTGGGCCGATCCCCAATTTGAATGCCATTGAGACTCTCGACAGTGTTTCCAAGGCCACAAAACTGAACAAAGCACGGGCTGACCTCGCATCAGCCAGCCCTATTAATGTATTCTTACAAATCAATACCAGCGGTGAAGATCAGAAAAGCGGACTCAGCAACCTGGACGAGATCATCCAGCTGGCGCATTTCGTTGCCAAAGAATGTCCCCATCTTAAACTCCAGGGACTGATGACCATCGGCTCTCTGGCCAACTCAACTAGCGGCGAGCCAAACTCAGACTTCAAAAAGCTCGTTGATATACGCACCCAAGTCGAGTCAGCCCTGGGTCCAGACTCGCCTCTCGAGCTCAGCATGGGCATGAGTAATGATTTTGTCGAGGCCATTGCCCAAGGGTCTACCAACGTCCGCGTTGGCAGCTCCATCTTTGGCAGCCGCAAGACTAAGGATGAGATCAAGCAGTCAGCCTGATCACCCAATACATCGCATCACATCGCATCACTTCTTCCCCGACATGCCTCCGGCGGCTGGGGCTCTGCCCCAGACCCCTGGCTCTCGCTGCACTCGAGATCTATCCTTTACCCCACAGGCCTCTGACTGGGGAGCTTATCTCGCGGTAGAAGAGAAGTGACATGAATGTTATTTATTTATTCCTGTACATGTTCAAAGTTGGTAGGCCATGGTCAGGTTCTTGGCCAGGATGCTGGGCACCGACTCGTTGGTAGCTCGCACTGTCACTCTGTACATGATTTTCTCAGTGTCGGGCTCGAGTCGCAGAAGACAGCCGAAGTTGCCGCCGACTGAGGTATGCAGAACAGAGCCACCGACAAAATTGGCTGGGTTTTTGTCGACCCCGCGAAGCACGCTCCAATGCATGCCGGACACGATTTTGGCGTCGTCTTCGGCGGTTCGCGCCAGCTGGCCCTCGGCGCTGGATGCAGATATGTTTTTGAAAATCTTCTGGGCTTCGCGGGGAGGCCCTCCTATCTGGTTCCATCGTTTGAAGTACTCGTCGGCGTTGAGGTTGGCCGGTTCCATGAACTTCTCCAGGACCACTGGTAGCTTCAAAGTCAGTACCTTCAGAGTACCAGCAAGGTAGGTGATTTTTATTAGCGGCGACTCGTCAAAAGGCTGCTTGGCTTCAATCACAATCACCTGCTGTGTAGACCCGTTAGGTGTCACTGTCGACTCAGGGAAGTTCTTGGTGGCTATACTGAGTTTATCGTTGCCGGCTGGATTCGACAGGTCCACAGACAGCGACTGTAGAGTCGTTCCAGAGATATTCTTGAAGTACAATATAACACAGCCCAAGTGGCGGCGATACTCCGACTTTAATCCGATCTGAATGAGAGAATCCTCGTAGAATATGCCACTGACCGAGGACAAGTGGTTTCGGTAGCCTTCTTCCCAATTTGACGACAGCAGAACATCGCTCTTGCCGGGCAATGCAGCGACAGAGCCCTTTCTTGGAAGAGGTGGCGGTGGCGGAGCTCCTGACGATGGGGAAGAAAGTGGCTGTTTCGCAGCAGCTCCAGTAGCCATGGGGGCTAGTCCATTGCTCTGTACTCCAGGGCCGTTATGGCTAGTTCTGGAATTGGCCGCCGGCGGAGGTGCAGATATCATGTTTGCACTACCTCTCTGATCAAGATTGAGAGCAGCTCGTTCTGCCTGTGCCTGCTTGTTGCCAAGTGCCCAGGCCCTCTTGTCCTCTGAAATGGCATGTTTCTGGTGCAGCCGTGACAATAGTGCCGATGTTCGCTCTGGAAATGGAGGCATCTCGTCCCATACCGTCGGCAGCAGGTTCTGATTTGGCGAATTTACAATTCGCAGGTATTCACATGCCCTTTGCTGAAGCTCGGAATCGATAGACGTAGCGTGGAACTCGAAGACTTGCACTAATTGCGGCTTGATTTCCACAAACAGATTTACAAACTTGATATACGTCGTCAAAAGTAGGGCTCTTGTGGATGACGAGCAGTTGGGAAATTTGTCATGAAGCAGCAAAAACTGTTCGATGGGAGAATGACCAGGATCATCGGCTACTAAATGGCCGTATTCACCTAAGATATATCCGCCCACTTTAACCATGGTCTCATTACAGCTGGGCTGCTTGAGATACGAGCACACAGTTCTAGCAGCATACACCTGTAGACCTTCGTTATTCACCACAATTTGGACAACTCTTGTCCATACTTCGTCACTGACGTGGTTGCCAGCAATGGCTATCAGCCGTAGACTGGTGTCGACATACCATTGATATTCAGTGGCATATTTCTCGGCCAAAATGGCAATTCTGATGACCATTTCTTCACGAATAGCAAAATCTGCAGATTGCAAGTATTTCAACAGCTCTCCGACAATGGTGATCACGTTGGTGCCATCACACAGACAGTAGAGCAGGTCGACGGCTTTGCGTCGGATAGAGATGTCCTTGTCTCGCAAAAAGATTAGTACAGCAGGTATGTGTTTTCTTATTGGCACTGTATCATATCTGGCAGCCAAGATTGCCATGGCATTCAAAGACAGGTATCTTACGTTTGTCTCGCTAGATTTTAAAAACTTTCCCAGCGCGTCCACAATTCGGTCTAGCAGAATTGCGTCCACTTCCAGATGAATCGCAAGATTAATGACTTCGAATAAGACAGCATTTTGTGCGTTGTTCTGTTGAATGTTCTCTACTGGCACGGCATTCATATCTACAACCTTGAAGATAACCTTCCGAATGGCCGCCTCCACTGCTTCGTCGGTTGTTGGAGGGTAGTATTGAAGCAAGCGGAAGAGCTTGATAAACAGCCACGGAGCAGGCACATCGTAGTAGACGTAATCTGGTGGATATTCTTTCTGGAATACTAGAGCCTGTAACCGTCTGACGGCCTTGCCATAAGACATTTTAAAGGCCTCAGGATTGTCTTGGACTAGAGCAATAACCAGTGACACTACAGAAGTAGTAACTCCAAGATCTTCGTGATCCAGTAACGCGACAATTCTATCAGCCCAGCCTGGCATTAAAATAGCTGGATTCTTGCGGTACAATCGCAGCATTGTCAAGGCAGCTTTCTTCCTGACAAAATCAGGCGATGTCGGTGAAATTAGTAGCTTGAATATATCATTAGAGAGGGCATCTCCAATGGACCGGCCGCCTACTGTCGCAATACAGTTCAGCGCCAGACAGGTATGCATTTCATCCAGACTCTCTAAATCCTTGCGAGCGCTGTTGACCACCATGTCTAGCAAGCTGTCATTTTCATTCAGCATCAAGCTGATGGCTAAATATCCGATCTGCTTCTCGGAATATTTGGTCGACGACAGCAGACTGACACTCTCTACATGGCCGATATCGATGTCATATCCCAAAATATACATGTATATCAGTTTGCTGATGTACTTTTTCTTGTTGTATCCGCTGAGATTCGCGTCCCGGAACTTGGTGCGGATATTCGCCAGTTCGGCATTGACACGCTTCACTTCGACTTCGCGGGCTCGTGCATTACGCAAGTCCGCAATAAATTGCACTAACCCTTTCATAGGTTGTGACATCTTGAAACCTGTGAATGATTTCTCAATCTCTATGCTCGAGGTGAGTATTTACAGCTGGATGCGTGCCTCAATCAGCACTAGACATAATATGAAACCAGTTTTCGGCCAATTGATATTTTCCGCAGCTCTCTCAGGATACGCGCTTCTGCTATTATTGCACCCTAGTCCTTTCAGACACTGTCCGTTGATTCCGAACTGCCCCGTGCTGTCGTTTAGCTGTGAGACAAGTGATGAACACGCTCACCCGATGCTGCACTTCCACTTCTACATATCAACATATCAATCACGTGATAATTCAGGGGTACCAGTTACCAGTCAAGCTTCGCTCGAATCGAACTGTGAATGGTTACTCGTAGTCTATGGTTATATACAATATTTACATTAGGGTAGGCGCTGGTGCGTTTATTTTTTGTCCTTCTCCTTCTGCTTCTTCTCGTACTCGGCTATTAGCTCTTTCTGAAGAGGAATAGGAGCGGGTGCGTAGTGCTTGAATTCTAGCGAGAACTCGCCCTTGCCTTGGGTAGCAGCACGCAAGTGGGTAGCGAACCCGAACATGGAGTTCAGCGAGCACTCAGCCGAGATGGTAAACTCGTCGGTGCCGATTTCAGTGTCGTTGATCATGGCCATTCTCTTGTTCAATAGACCGATAATGTTACTCTGGAACTCAGAAGGAGCCGTAATCGACACGTCCATGATAGGCTCGAGAATAGTAGGCTGGGATTTCAAGAACGCTTCCTTGAAGGCACCCATAGTAGCAGTCCTGAAGGCCATTTCACTGGAATCAACCACGTGAACGGCACCATCATTAATGAGCATCTTGACTCCGAGCACCTTGTGGCCAATCAGAGGACCCTTCTCAACAGCGTCTTCGAATCCCTTTTGACAGGCAAACAGGAACTTCTCAGGAATCTTACCACCGACAATGGCAGTGCTGAAGTCGTTGGTCTCGGTGTTGGTGGCAGATAACTCTCCCATGACCTTGGCATATTGACCAGCACCACCAGACTGCTTCTTGTGAGTAAAGTCAAAAGTAGCAGGAAGAGTGACGGTCTCACGGTAGGCTACTTGGGGCTTGCCAGTAGCGCATTCAACGCCGTATTCACGCTTCATTCTCTCGACATAGATTTCTAAGTGCAACTCTCCCATACCAGAAATAATAGTCTCCTTCGACTCGTTGTCGAACTTGACAGTGAAAGTAGGATCCTCTTTCTGGAAACGATTGATGGCCTTAGAGAAATTAGGGGAATCCTTCGACTTGGGAGTAATGGACAGGGAAATTACAGGATCAGGAACAAACATCGATGTCATAGTGATCTTGCTGTTACCGTCAGAAAAGGTGTCGCCAGACGAGCAGTCGACACCGAAAGTAGCACAGATTTCACCAGCACCAGCCTCGTCGATATCCTCCATTTCATCAGAGTGCATACGGGCCAAACGAGCAAGTTTAGTCTTCTTACCAGTACGAACATTGGTGATATACATGCCCTTTTTCAGTTTACCCTGATAGACTCTGATATAGGTCAACTGCCCGTACTTTCCTTCTTCCAGCTTGAAGGCCAAACCGACAAAGGGGGAGTTCTGCGATGAAGCGAGATGGACGGGTTTTTCGTTCTGATCGATATCTAGACCAGTGTTCAAGACCTGGCAAGGATTGGGCAAGTAATCGCACACAGCGTCGAGAACAGGCTGGACACCTCTGTTGGCCAAGGCAGAACCCATCAAGACAGGAGTGAACTTACGGGCAATTGTAGCTCTACGGATACCAGCAATAATTTCTTCAGGAGTGGGGGTTCGTTCGTCCAAGTAGATATTGGCAATTTCATCGTCGACATCAGCAAGAGTCTCTATCAACAACTCTCGCTTTTCTTGGACCAGGTCCTTCAAGTTCTCAGGAACAGGGCCGATTTCAATTGTCTCGCCCTGTTTACCCTTGTTAAGCAAAGCACGTTCGTAAATCAAATCAACAACACCAGCCAGCGAATCTTCAGCACCGATGGGGACTTGGACTGCGGCAGCAGCAATGTGCAGCTTGTTATTGATCTGTTCAATAGCCTTCCAAGGGTTGGCACCCATACGGTCCATCTTGTTCACAAAGGTAACGCGGGGGACATTGTATCTACGCATCTGACGGTCGACAGTAATAGTTTGTGATTGGACACCAGAAACAGCACAGACAACAAGAACAGCACCGTCAAGAACTCGCAAAGCACGCTCGACCTCAATGGTGAAATCAATATGGCCGGGGGTATCAATTAAATTAAAGTGGTAGTTTGATTGAGATCCATCAACTTCAGTCTTCTCCCAATCACAGAAAGTGGCAGCAGATTGGATTGTGATACCCTTTTCACGCTCGAGGGCCATGGAATCCATCTTAGCTCCGACATTGTCACGGCCACGGACTTCATGGATAGCCTTGATACGGCCAGTATAGTATAGAACACGTTCAGTAAACGTAGTCTTACCAGAATCGATATGAGCGGAAATACCAATATTTCTCATACCCTGAAGACGTTTCAAATCATCAGGCTGGATCTTTTGTTTCGCCAGATCATCCAGGATGCTCTTCTCGTCTTCGTATGATGCAGGTGCAGTCGAATTCATACGACTTGGGACCCAGTTCGTGATTGGAACACGAGGAAAAAGCAATCTCCTAGCAGGCCGGCTGAGAGTCGCCGAAAGGGCTCCAACTCTGGCTCTCATTTCTAAGATTCTTTAGCGAGTCTCCCCTCGGACAGGTTCACAGGGCAACTGATTCGCTAGACCAAATTTTTCAATTTGTGCGAGCCGTGCGATCAACTCAGGCCCAATGCATAGATTCAGGGGAAATATAATTACCGTATGGGGAAGTTTTCATGTTGATCTTTCTGTGCCATCTGTTATCGGCTGAGAAACAGGAGAATATATAACATATTATATCCTATATACGGATTTCTGGTTGTCACTACCTGCTATAATATTTATGTTGCTGGGCCCGCTCTGTTCTGAACGTCCGATATATGGCGATCTGATCTTATTCCAGTTCCCGTTCCTAGACCATGACGAACGGAGATGGCTGGTGGGCCCAGATTGTGCCATAATGTCACTCTATGATTATGGAAGCAACTGAATTACAAATCCGAAGCTTCGGCGTACTTCATATTCTGAAAGCCAGTTGATTTGATCTTGGAACTTAGTGAAAATAGCAAGTAGAATGCGCCTCGCGATCACCTGGCAACTGTCACTTTTGTTCCCTGTCTGTCCAGTCGTAACAGGGCTAGTTCTTCATGGGGGAGCCACTTCCAGTCATAGCAGTTATATAAAGCTCCCTAGTATCAGCGAATTGGAATGCCCACATGGGGTCTTGGGGTTGAAGATGGACAGTAATTGCGGGATACCTGGGTACAGGGCAGTAGAATGTCCTCGCATGTTGCTGGTACAGCAGTCTCTGGACGAGGGGAAAATGGTAGAGGCTCTCCAATACGCCAATACCAGCGAGAGTATGATTGCTCTGGACATTATTCTCGGACATGAAACTGGGTACAACGAAAATGATGAGCGCCTGAGTAACTGCACACACATTGTCATGGAAGCTATGATCCGAAAGCAGAAACATTCATCGGGACCAGAAATCGGCCACTCGGTCAATGCTACCACACAAGATGCTAGCACGCAAGTTTCATCGTTATTCGCCTTCAGCAAAAGGAGCTTCCCGAAGGAGAGGGTGCTCCAGCGACGAAGCTCGTTGAAAGCCACTTGCGCGGAAAATGCTCGCTCTGGAATTAGCCTTAGTAATTATCTTGCTCTAGAACGAGATCTTGTAGGCCACTTGGATATGCCAGTCCAGTTTCGAATCCATACAGGTAATAAACAGCGAGCCTTAGTACAGGCCAATAACGAAACTTCTATCGTGCTTTATCGAATCGGCAGCGGGTCGGGATACACTGCCCCATCAGACATAGTTATTCGACACTTGGTCCCCCTGGTGCTAGCGGGTAAAAACAGCTGCTGGCCACGATATGATGTGGCCACTGTCACTCCAGGAATCGTGTCCGAGATGAGCAAGACCCCCACGGTTACCTCGATGAGCCTGGGTCTCACGGCCTATATAGTACAGTCGGTCTGGGCCGAGTATTTCTAGGACGCTACTGACATTCTACTCTATATTGAAATAATCTGAAATAATCACTGAATATTTAGGCAAAGGGAATATATTATTTATCGCTTATGGCAAAATTTCGTCGACAGCTGGAAATTGGCACTTGAGACGGTCGATTCAGGCCATGCCTTCGGCGACTGGGGTGCAGTCCAACCTCCTTGGCTGCCGTCTGGAACATCGGCAAACTCGCAATGCTTCTTAAACCTGAAATCTGTGGAAGATACCCGTAGACCGTTGCTCCTACATATTACCTCAACCGTCTCAATAAACTCCAGTTTGTCGATATAGTGAGTGCCGTTATTTGACAAGAAATTCTTCTTGAGTTTCATGTCGCCTTCAAAAAAAAGCGTAGTCGCTGCTCATACATCTCTTTGGATCTTTCGATACCATTATTTTCAAACAACATAGAAGCCCAATCATGATGGTCCAAGAACTATCTTTACAAAACTATAGTCATAATCTGATTTATTTTCTCCCTTTAATTCCTACAAAACGACACGCATAAGTCGTCTTTCATCCTGGAGTTGATACCAACCAGTGTGTTCCCGGAGGATTCAGCGATCATCTTTTCCCCACTTCGTTAGTCAAGGTTAATATTCTATTGTGCTCAGAAGACTTATGACAAATAGCGAGAGCTTGTTCACGCTGGAGGCTCAGGGCGCATCGTGTTCGACAATTTGCTTCGCAAAGAGCCGAAGTACACTGATAACATCAAACCCTAGACATGGCCGAGATAAAGTAGATTTTCAGTTGTATGAGCTTGCTGCAATTCTAGCACTAGTCCTCCTTCTTTCTGCTCCACAGATTCTTATCATCTCCTGGGTACTCAAGTTTTCTTACATTCTATTGGCCAATATATCCACTTCCCAGACTTCCTCAGATTCCTCTTTCACCTTACCAGATTTTTGCTGCTCATCCCTGTCCTCGTCATCCGGCCGCTGGAGACATGGTGGGCACTGGATCCCGGCTATCAGTGGGATCGGAGTGCTGTCACCGATCGCCGACGGCGAAACCGTTGCTGCCAAAGATCGAGGATGCGACTGATTAGACAAACACGCGCCTAGCTTGCTTTGTTCAGATTGTCGACACACTAGTGGTCCCGACTAGAATGCCGTTGGTAATGCTAGACGTTTGAGGTTAGGCTTGTCAAAGTTTCGCCGAAACTACGACTGCGACATGAAAAATCTTCGACAATGGCCAACTACCAGCTGTCAACTGGCGATTGTCGGAGGGGAGCGAGGGAACGATTTTTGACGGACGGAAAGAAACGATTGGGTATGAAGCGAAAATATGGCGATTCAATGTCTGAAGAAGGGTGAGAAGGACGGGGAGGACGACAAGGATGACGAGGGGAGCTCCGCGAAGCGGAGCACAACGGGGTTTGGGGCAGCGCCCCAGCCGCCGGAGGCGGGGAGGGCTATCGGTGTATATCGTGTATGAACAAATGAGAATAAATAAAAAGATGCCTATAGATCTGTACAAAGAGCGGCACGGGATGGCGTGAGAGTTTTAAAAGATCAGCTTCTTGCCGGTGGGAGTGTCCAGGCGGGGTGACACTGGTTTTAGTTTGGGCAGCTCGTACTCGAGCTGGGGGGCGGGTCTGCTGGCCGGAGGTGGCGGCGGCAACACGAGGCCTATGGAGCGCGGCGAGTCGCAGTACGGAGACAGAGTTGATTCGGAACAGGCCATGGTGGGTGTGCCTTGGTAGTTTTCTTGGAACGAGGTTCGTCGGGACGAGGTCCCTGTGTAGAGATGCATGCCAGTCTTGATGTATAACGAATGGCGGCGTGGTCGTGGCGGCATGGCCATGGCCATAGGGTCATAGTAGGCTTCGGATATGTCGTTGTCAAGAGCATTGAGGTGAGTAGCAAAGTCGTCGTCGTTTTTCTTTTCGAAGGAGAAGGTATTGAAGAGAGGTGAAATGGCGTTTGTAGCGATGGTTGAGTTGCGATTGTGTCTGGACAAGCGTTTGGTATTGAGGGGAACCGAGGTTGACAGCATATCAAAAGAGTCGTGACCGAACCAGGGTGACTGTGGCGAGTATACAGTGGATTGGCGATGTCGGTCAGTGGCAGCCAAGTTAGACAGAGAGCTGCGTGCCGATGTGGGTCCATAGGACGAGAACGAGGAGACAGAGGCTCGTGAGTCTTCTAAAGAAGGGACAGCAGAGTTTGTAGCAAGCGATCCGTCAGCCGACGACTCATCTATCAAGCCCAGGCCGAACACAGGCTCAGGTTCAGTGTCAAGGTCGGGATTATTCAATGAGTTGTACCAATGAGACGGCACAGAAGACGAGGAATCCGAGACCTTGCGGGACGAGTCCTGATGGCGGCATTGTTCGCTACAGTAGATCTGCGAGGCCGAAGCAGAGTCTAACTGGACATCGCAAACAGTGCAGAAAGACGGGAACGCTTGTGAAGGAGCAGTCATTCGAGATGAGTTGGCGGTGTGAGGGTAAGAAGGGCAAGCGGAAGAGCAAGCGAGAGCACAAGCAGAAGAGCTGTGATGTGAAAATGAATGGCTTTGGCAGTAAGAAGCTGGGGTGACGAGAATGCCCATAAATGAAAGTGGACAACGAACCCAACAAAAAGCAATCGAGTCTAGCGAGCTCAATTAAGGTTGACAATAAAAAATAATTACCAGGCGAAATAAAAATATTATCCGCAAGTCAAACTATTGGTCACAGATAGACCAATAATCAGGATGCAAACGCGAGAGGGCAGCCAGCTGTCCGGCACTCGAGAGTGGATTGATCGAAGGCGTGAAGGGCGTATCAATTGGCAGTAGCAATTGGCAGTAGCAATGGCAGTAGCAATTGGCAGTAGCAATGGCAGTAGCAATTGGCAGTAGCTATGGCAGTAGCAATGACAGAAGCAATGACAGAAGCAGCACCGGCACCAGCAGAAGCAAAGCCGAAGCGGTAGCAGCAGTAGCAAAGCCAGTAGAAGAACCAGTAGTACAACCAGTAGCAGAACCAATAGCAGAACCAGTAGCAGAACCAGTAGCAGAACCAGTAGCAGAACCAGTAGCAGAACCAGTAGCAGAACCAGTAGCAGAACCAGTAACAGAAGCAAAAGTAAACCAGTGGTCGGTGCCAACGGAAGAGCCTGGATGTGGTCCGTGCCAGCAGAACAAGACTGGTCAGTGCCAGGCGGGGTCAGAAAGTCCGAATATTATAATGCTCAGTTGAATGTGTCAGAGGACGGAAGCAGCACAGAGGACCTCAGGCTGTAGCTGTATAAGACGGGGAATCTTCGACAGCCTTCTAACACAGTGAGTCACAGAGGCCGGAAACGAGATCCTTTTTATTTATTCATGGACAATCGGCGGGGTGGCCATACGACAGCACAGGGGTAAATAGAAATATTTCAGTTTAGGACCGGTGAACTGTAGAGCACTTCCAGTCATGTCCCAAAACAGCATGCACAGGCTGCTGCTGTGCGTCCCGCAAAAGCAACGGGAAAATATTTTGATGACTATCTCAAAAGCAAAGCCTGCATTTGCATCATCCCTCCTGATAACGCTTGCCCGCTGGCACGCACCGGTCTGCCTGGCGGGGCCTGGCTGGCGGGCTGGCCTCCGGCCCTGGCTGGGGCGCGGCCCCAGACCCCGTTCTGCTCCACTTCGCGGAGCGTCACTCCCAGGACCGGCTCAGCCCCGGGACTGGCCCTCCTCGAGCGCAGCGAGAGGAGCCACGGGGTCTGGGGCCGCGCCCCAGCCGGGCCGGAGGCCGACCCCCATCCCAGAGACCACCCGTCCCACCAGCGCCGTCGCAATTGGGTCACTCCAAAACTAACTATAACTCCAGATGTCGTGCCATGTTGCAGCGTCAATGTCGTGTCCAGCGCCGTTATGGCGAGCGGCGGGGTCGCCAGGGGCTGCTCACCCCTTGTTTGGCGCAAACTCTGGCTGGGTGTGGAGCCAGGTCGTTGAGCTGGCGCCGGTATATATGTGAGTGTCCTGTCCACATTGTCTTGGGGAAGCTCCTCAGAGCCTGCGTTATCGCGTTATCATAAGCGCACGCAGCAGCCAGTGGACAGCCAGGGCGGTGAGGACTGACGTAAAGCTATCACAAAGTGCAAAGATAGCAGTGGCAGCACGCACAGATCTGGTTTTGTCAGCTCACGTTTGTTCGTACTAGCTTGCGTGCGTGCCAGTGGCCTAGTAGGTATTTGACTGGCGGCAGTTATAGCTCTTGCTGTAGCAGAAGAAGCAGCAGAAGAAGCAGCAGCAGTGGAGCAGTTCTTTGCTTTTGCAAAACTGTGCTGCATGGACATCTCTGCATCCGCTACAGCTAGAGTCATTAACCAGCTGGCCGGTCCACCATTCAAGGTGGTCGGTGGCCTGCCAGCCAATTGGGTCAGCAAGTGTGGGGTGGGCCTGGCCTGGTAATGCGAATTGCGTGTATCTCGTACCTGTCAGGTGGACATACGACGTGCTACTGAAGACCCATCCATATCCGGTTGCACATCCAGCTGGCTATCTCTGCACATGGCGGTGCTCAGCAGGCTCAGCAGAGCACAGCAGAGCAAAGCCCAACAGAGCACGCACATGGCATGCCTGCTCTGACACATACGTTGATTCATCATGTCGGTCTAGTAGCTCGCCAACCAGCTGGAGAACTAGCTAGTAGCAAAGAAGCTAGTCGCCGGCATAGCATGCCGGTCATGACATGACATTAATAGATCGCTCGGTTTCAGGACTACTGCCTACTAGCGCCACGGGCCACCCTGCTATCACCCGTGCACATATTATACTTGGCCATGCTCACATGTGGTGGAGTAGTGGAAGTCCGAGCGTCAGCTGGCGCAATCCAAGGGCGCCCTGGCCACAGCTGATAATCAGCAGGGGCAGTCGAACCAGGGGTGTGGGCGGCGGTCAGGCCAATAGGCTCACGGATCTGAGAGCTCTAGCTCCCCAGGCTAATGCCCGTCTCCTGATAACGAAGTCTGCCTTATCATCCCGGAAACACCCGCAACCGTAAGGCGCGGCCCCCACTCGAGCTGGCCCGTACGAAGCAGCTGTGGATCACAGGAGCTGGCATGGCATAGCATAGCATGACATAGTCCCGCACCCACCGGCGGTGGGGGCGCAGCCCCAGACCCTTGTGCTCCGGCTCGCGGAGCACCTCGTCCCAGAGACAGACTCGAGCGGCAGCGAGAGGAGCAGCGGGTCCGGGCAGAGCCCGGCCGCCGGAGGCGTGCGGGAATGCCTCCGGCGGCCGGACTCCACGCAGCGAGTGGAGGCTGCTCCAAAGGGGCTGGCAATAGAGGAAGATGTTTTATGCTTCGTGAAGTGGGCCGGGCCACCGTTGCAGCCCGTTTCAGACGTTGGCTGCTGTGAAGCAGACCCTTGTGGCAGTGCCCGATTAGGCTGCTGAGTGCGTCTGAGACATAGATAAACAAAGGTTCAGGACAGGCAATTATATTGCCTAGACTGGGCAATTTGCGGGGGACGCGCTGCAGGCCCATGCACGTACTGCCGACCACAACGGCAGCTGGCAAACAGTACACAGAAGTGGGCCCCCGGGAGACGGAGGTGCGCCTCCGGCAGCCGGGGCGCTGCCCCGGACCCCGCTGTGCTCGCTGCACGAGCAGCGTTGGTTGTCCGCCGTCGTGCTGGGAGGAGAGCAACGGAAATTTGGTGTAGCGAAAGGGTCGCAGGATGCGACCGCTAATCAATGAGCAGCGCAGAGTTTCGGCGATGGAAGAGCTGCGTAGGGGCTGCAATGACTCCAAAAGCTATAGCCGTAGGCCAGTATCGCTTATCTGGGTATGCTGCGCACTCCAGTTCCAGCTAGGATGGGCGGTACGCCAGATCTGACCTCCCCTCCCCCTGAGGACGAGCCCGTGGCCCCTCGCGGAGCCCCTCCCCTCCTCGAGCACAGCGAGAGGAGCAACAGGTCCGGGCAGAGCCCGGCCGCCGGAGGCAGACCTCCCCGTGTGCCGGCCGTGGGGGCCTGGGTGTGCCTCCGGCGGCCGGGCTCTGCCCGGACCCGTGGCTCCTCTCACTGCGCTCGAGGAGGGTGGGGGCTCCGCGAGGCGAGAGGCGAGAGATGCGTTGCTCAGGTCAGATCGGGGACTGCGTGCGGGAGTCCAAATTATTATCAACTGATAATTATTTCCAGCGCTGCTCTGCTCTTCTCTGCTTTGCTCTGGCCTGCTCGGTCCTCGCTCTGGCTTGTCAGGAGATCGCCATCGCAGATGCTGTGCTGCTACTGCTGCTACTGCTGAAACATCTGCACTAAGCTCGCCGAAATCCCCATGGCCCTAGTCAGATCCAGCTAGCGCCATGCCCTAGACTGGATCTATCGAGCTCGTACGTGCGCATGGTTTCAAGCTACCATTTTTCACCCGAGAAATTTTTCACCCCTGCAATTCAGAAGCCTGACCGCCAGCGCCCGCCAGATAACTCACCGATCGAACTGATAAGACCTCTCGCCCTCCGATACTGACCCCCTTGCCTGCTCCACCAACTCACGTGACTTTTCAAAGGCTGGATCGTCTGGCGTGCTGGCAGCAGCCCCAGACCCCGCCGTGCTCCCCTCGCGAGATTTCGCTTCCCGCTGGAGAAAAGCTGCCTCTCTGGTCATATCACGTGACGTTTCAGGGGTAAGTTCTAGGGTCCAAGTGGCGCTGGGGCGATGCCGGCGGCTCCAGACCCGTTGAGCTCGCGAGCGAGTACCTGTGGTCCCCTGGCTCAGAGAGGCGCCCCGGCCGCCTGCGACAGCAAAGGTATTATTATTATCGCTGTGCTCTCTTCGCGAGCCTCTCTCCCGGGACTGGCTCTCCTCGAGCGCAGCGAGAGGAGCCACGGGTCCGGGCAGCGCCCGGCCGCCGGAGGCATCTCCAGAACCCCGGGCCCACGGACCGGGTCGGAGGCAGTCGTCGGATCCACCGGGCCCCAACGAGCAGGCTCGGTGGAGACGCAAGTGAGGTGCAGCGGCTGGCCGGCAGGAGGGGCCTCGGGCGGCCGGGCGGTGCCCGGACCC